>CAAKHD010000120.1:77060-103543 GCA_901007705.1 Fistularia tabacaria | reverse complement strand
TGAAACCCCAAGAAAAGTGGCCCCCGGCCCCAAAACCCAAGGCCAACCCCCCCCCCCCCCCCCACCCCCACCCCACCCCCACCTCTGTTTCTGTGTCCAGCATTGATCTATTAAAAACTACTCTGGACAGGCGCCGCAGGCACATCATTTATTTAAGCTGAGGCCAAGAAGAATTATTGCTCTGTAAAATCCTAAAGCCTTTTAGAACATCAAAGTTCAACAATGTAAATCATGTTTCCCTGCACATTTAACATAACACTCCCTGACCATCTTTCTCTTGCACAAACACTTGCTGACGGCACACGTACATGTACTTTCTCTTATGGCGCTGCTTAAATCAAACAAAAGCACTCACTAAATCAAGCTATCAGGTCATATTAAGGAATTTCAGAGAGACGGACTTCACATCTACAAGATTTTGCTGGGAGCAAGGGTCTTTGTCTAGATATTGACTACCACTTATGGCAGCCAATGGGTGTGAAGGTGAGCTATGCCCCAGTGATTGACTCATTAATGACCAATGGTTGGGGAGGAGAAGGGAAGGGGCTAAAAAGGGTAATAGAGCAAAATACACAGCAAAGACCAATCTGCTTCCTGATCAAAGGAGCCGCATGGCAGTTTCACATGCTTGTATTCATTTGGGAAGGACACATGCAGGTAGACCCAACTGTTTTAAACGAAGAGGGAAAGAGATTTTGCTGAAAATCTGCACTTGAAATGACAGATATTGGGCATAAAACATGGGATAAATGATCAATTAATGTAGAGGTACAAGATTAAAACTTGATTATTAGTGATGGGGACTTTCATTTAAGATAACATCCACGTCTGTAACTCTCTGCTGCCTGCTCCTGCCCGCTGTATCAGTTCAGTTCGAACCTCCGCTCTCCTCTCCTTTGTCCTCATTTATTGTTTTTGGCTTCTTGACATCTCTGCTGCCTTGCAGGACATCATCTGTATCTTTATAAAAACTGTTGAAGTGGATGTACTTCATGAGATTAACTGCCTGCGCCATCCCAAGTAAGATGGATCATGATGGCTCGTGCAGGTGTATGAGTGGGTTTTTTTCACGCCCGCCCACCGTCATAAAGACTGTTGAATAAAAAGCTGGCAGGATTTGCCTCTTCATCAGACGGCAATTTTAAAAATCACGTGGTAAATGTGCTAAACAATGAAGAGAAATTGAGGCTCTCTTCTGTCTTTGTTCTGGTTCTTTCTCTTTGCCGGATCAGAGTCATCCCTCAGGCCAGCCTATTATTGGAGGCAAAGCTTTCTGGAGTAAATCATCTGGTTAATTCCGCCTGTATTTGTCTTCAACGTCGCTCTGAGGCGTTGCTCTCTTTGATGAGCCAGCCAGGCCAACATGTTGGGCTGTTTTCCATTAGGCTGGCAACAATAAATCACAGTTGCTTGTGATAACTTATTATTTAGAAATGGCAAAGAACATCTGCCTCATTTTTAATAGCGATAATTAAATTGTAACAAGTAAATTATGGGTGCAGTTCACATACTGCCATATCTGTCAGTGCTTGTTTGAGGTTCGGCAGTCTTCACAGGAGCTTCTTTGGTTGTGACTCATTTAAACACAAGCTTTAAACAGGTCAGGGAATATTTTACTTTGAAGCGCACATTCGTCTTATTCTCATTTAAGATACCCTGTAATCATGCTTGACATTTTTGTCAAGTTGACATTGAAACAAATAAGTTGGAAAAAAAAACGAAGAATCTTAATATTAATAACATCATGTCGATTTCTTCCTACTTGTAAACAAATTCCAGATAATATGGGTATGCAAATTTCACAACTCAAGTTCAACTGTGGGACAAGATGTCTGCCTCACTGAAACATCCATGCTGAGTTCTTGGAACCTGGAGGCTTTGTGTTTCAACATCACCTCAGCTACAGCCTCTTAAAGGTCTTACTTCCGGACTCACAAAAAAAAAAAATATTCTGCACAAGGAATTCAGCAGATTCAGTGTAGGAGAGGAATTGAATTGCTGCGACTGTAACTGGTCAGTTTTGTCTTTTAGTTGAGTAAAATCCAACTTTTCTATCTGTGCTACTTTTCCCAAGCTCCTTTAGAGAAGAGACCAGGTTGGATAAATCAGAGCCTTCAGCAACACACCTGTACATACATTCACTTAGGTTAGGTGTGAGTGCGGCATTTGTCAGCTATGTGATTTAGGAGCCCTCTGCGTCACGGTTTGATGCCGCGGTCATTTGTTGTCTCTACAGCTGGACCCATAAAATATTGCCCACGCAAGCTTGACCCGTGGGTTTTCTCCTCCCTAATGAGAAACACAATTTCCCGTAGGCAGTCTCCGAAGAGATCAATAAAGTTCTATCCTGTCCTATCCTAAACAGCACTATCAGCTCAAGAGCACAGTGTCCACGTTCTAGAGTCCAGGTTTCAAGCTGAGGGCTTTCCTGGGTGGAATAAAACCACCACTGTGCAAATGTTGACTTCCGTAAAGGGAGACAACTGAAATGGCCAACAGTTCTATGGAGACTTTCCCATATGCTGTTTTTTTTAATCATCATACACATTCCCAGCTCAGTCTTTTAGAGATTTACAACTGGTGATAGAATTTAAAGAAAACACAAATTACTGTTGCCATGTGTAATTAGACGTTATAACCTGGTTATTGTTTGTCCAAAAATCAGAAATCGGAAGACATTACAGCTTTTATCCATATTTCTGATGGCGGTGGTCCTGTCAGGAAAACTTAACACCTTTAATTCTTGGTCCATCAGATGGATAATGAATGTGATCTGAAAAGGTGTTCCCTGTGAGCAGCGATGCAAGCAATGAGAAGCAGACACAGCACAGAGAGCCTCACAGCAGTCTGGATGACTGCTGAATATCTGACGTTGATTCATGTTAAACAAACTGACCGCATTCGACTGGCTACAGTAAGTTTGTCATGTCCAATTTGGATTTAAATTGTACGGTCTTGAGTTTTGTTTTTAGAGAGAAGCCCAAATTGCCTCACCACACATTAAACTCTGGCTTTTATTTCTTTTCAAAGTGTTAAGAAAAATCTTAAACTACTTATGCTTGCATTGGAAATTGAATCTGACACAGTAGTAAATTAAAGTTACAGTACATATTATTACTTTAGTTTATCACTATCATTTATATTCAGTATTTTTAATATTATATAAATATCTTCTTTCCAATTTATGACATTATAGGTGACATCGAGATGGAATAGCTGCTATTTTGTTTGAAATTCTCTGGTCAGTATAAAGCTCCATCAGCTTTATTTTCACACCTTCAGTTTGTTAGTAATTATTATGTCATACACATTATGGAAGCATTTTTAATCTTAAATGTAATATTTATTTTCTATCTCTATTTATGCTGTGCCAACTTAAAAGATTCCGGGAGGCTGAAGTAGGTTGAAAATCAAGGAGTTTGCATATTGTTGTTGAAAAAAAAACAAAGGTATATTTTAATTGATATAAATGTGGCTGCGGAGGCGAGCTCCCTCCATTCTTGGATTTGATCCGCTGGGACTCGTGTTGGCTGGCAGATCATATCAGCAAACACAGCAGCTGTATGTACTGTACATGCTGAAAGACAAAATAGAAAAGAGGGGTTTTAGTGATAAAACTGTGAAGGATTATCTGTCATTTGGCTGGTCCATGGTGATTTGCTATCAAAACGGATTTTGTGTAAAAGGGAATGACAGGAATGGAAAGATGATGGAAAAGAAGTTGAGGCGGGGGGTTGAAGATGGCAGAGGACTGGGGGAGTCGTCACGCAGGGGAGGATTTTGTTTTCTGTTTAATTTCTTGCCTACTTTCCCTCCCTTCCTGATACCCCCTCTATCCAATGAGCTGAGTGTCAGTCATATTTTGAGCTTGCCAAGCAAACACAGTGGAATGATTGGAGCTGTCAGTCAAAGGAATATGCTGTTTGCCACCAGAGAAACTCAAAAAAGGAAGGGAAAGTGTTATTACTGTGGAATATACATTAAGTCCTACAAGATTCAAACCCTAGATTGTGAACAATAAACTTTGAAGATGGCAAAAGAGATGCTCAGGTGTATGAGTCTTCCCATGACTCCAGTGGAGCATTAATAATCTGAAATACAGCAACACAGGTTCCAGCTTCATTACTTTGCCTTCAGGAGGTTTAGAAAGATCCTTGATGCAGACTCTAGAAGCATTTTGAAGCAATTCTTCATTCTGCAACAAAGCACTGTCTGTGTCCATGCCAGTCTTTGAAATACACAAACTGAAACTGTAAACAATCTTTTTGATCCGCAGGCAATGCATGTCATGTTAGTTACCAAATTGTTTGGTTTCAGATAGTGATGCTAAAGAATAAGTGAGGACACTTTGCTTTGAAACGACAGAAAGTCTTTGTGGGTTAGAATCTCCGTCTTGAAGCATGAGCTTAATAGCATGTGACTGGTGCCTCTGTGACCTTTGACCCACCTATTATACCAGTCCTGGCCAAATGCCCCAATTGTGCTAAAATTGTCACCCCACTGACAAACTAATATCCTCATTCCTGGGAGTACCAGTGTCACCTTCTCATGAAGTTTTAAATGGAAGTGTGAGATGAGGCACCTTTGCCCATCAAAGACAACGCAATCGTCCATGAGGTGCTGACAGAGAGCCCTGTGATGATTTTACTGCACCCAGCGGGCTGCCTTTTCAGTTTGACTGTCAGAGGGGTCCAGGAAGTCCAGAAACATTTGGAGGAATGTGAATGTGTGTGGAGATTCTCAGTCATCCGGGTCATGGTGAATTCTTGTCATAACCTTGTTGTCGTGGCAACTGTCGAGGCTTCTTCAGTTCTAATGACCTGTGAGGAGTTTATACCATTACTCTGTGAACTGGAGGTCATCACATCTCAAGATCAATCTACAGTTATGTACAAATCGAATATATTTCATGTTTTGTAATATCTTATATCCAAAGTGTCATTATCCAAAACAATTGGTACTTGAAAACATAGCCAATTTTGCCTGTGCAATCCCTGAAATGTGTGTTAGAATTTTAGGTCTGAAGTCTGATTCTTTTGGTTCTTTTTCAAAAGCAAATAAACAGTTTTAACAACATATTAGACAAAGCTGCTGGATGTATTGTGTACACATGTATAGTCTATTGTATTGATGCACAGTTTATAGTATAGATGTATTGTTTATTGATTCTATTTATTGATGATGTATGTTTATGCCACCCCATGTACCATTCGATTGTCCCTTTGGAACAAATAAAGTACTTCTGACATTGAAATCTGAGTCTGAAGTGAAGACAAACATTTTTATTTTCATCAAATATAAATTCTCCATTTCTCATTCTGTGCTTTTCAGATCAGTCTCCATTCATAAATACATCCCAATCGACACCATTGAAGTTGAATTAAGGGATTATTTAAATGTGAGGAATATTCAATTTGTTAGATTTTCACCATGTAGTGTGATATCACAGTGTGTGCTCTCATTCAATCAGAAGGCTAGCTGTTTCAGCATGGACCTGCACAATAAAAACCTTGAGCAACTTCAATTTGTCCAGGAAGCACCCGTGTAATGAAAGTCAAAGTTTATGAATGAGTGTGACATGATGAAAGTTTCATTACTGAGGTCAGTATGTTGGGCTTGGGATAACAGTTGCTGGGACCCAGAGCTATCTTTATGTTAAGTTGTCAGACAAGATCAAGTTGATTGACATGTGAGTGCCAGCATGCATTAATTGCTCTTGGCCTGGGTTAACAGGAAGCATATATCACCATAATTTGATAATCCTTCAGCATCTCGACAACGTGAAAGATGGAAATGCAATCTGTCAATGAGTTATGCATTAAAAGGATATGTCCATTTAGAGGACAGCCACTCTGTCTCTGTTTGTCTCTGAAGGATGATGTACAGCTGAATTTGTTCTAATCTTGTGCAAAAGTACAAAAAAAGGCAGAAAAGAGTTTCCCCCGGATTATGAAATATATTTCCGCAATTTTTACCATAGCTCTATCACAGTAACTCTGTTAATGTATAGCGTGCAAAAGTACCAGATAGTGACTTGTCAAAGCATAAAGTTCCTTTCTTTCAAGCATCCTGTCATTTCCTCATTCTTTCAGTCCATATCAAAGCTTGAAGTAAATCGTGTTAAAGAGCGGTTTACTGGTAGAATGATCAGATATTCATTTGTTCTCCAAAGATGATCTGAATTCATCACTTCATCACACAATTCTCTGAGCATGGGATTTTTGCCCTTACAGATAGATCTTAACCCTCACTTCTTTCTTTTTTATAAATGCACTGAATATTTTAAAATTCAGGGACCATTACAAGGAGATGCTATCTTGGTAAGAGCAAATCTCCAAATCGGTCAGATGGCAGACTGAAGTCTTAACCAGACAGATCAAAAAGCTCAATAACAGCTCCAAACATAGTTTGTCATGTGTCTGGAGTAAAATACATACGGTACCAATGCTACTGGTTGTTGTGGAAAAATATCCTATTTGAGAGAATAAAATGAGCCATGAGACACAGAGGGTCTTTCATAATCTCTATTTTAGCACAACTCAATAGGCAATGCACTCATGAGTGGAGGCGACACTTTGTTGAGTTTTGAGCGTCAAAGCAATTAGTGCTAAAATCAAGAAAGGCAAGATGTTGACATGATATGCTCGAAATGTCACAACATATCAGTGATATTGTAAATCAGCTTTCAACCCATTTATTAGCAGACAGGTGCGTAAGCAGACTTAACACTGTGCACAAAACACATGCAAAAATATCGGAGACCAAGGCAATGGGAGCTTCTTATCAATAAATAATAGCCATTATTTTCCCTAATGGAAGAAAATAAGTAATTATTCCAACTTTTGCCAAAAAGCAAAAATCAAACGTTATTACTGAACAATATAAAACATGGATTATAAAGGGTAAAGAGTCTTCTTTTCCACCAGAAAGTAATTCTTCACAGCTATTGTCAAGGTGCCCGATTTTGCCACAAAGTATTAGCTGTAGGCATAATCTGTTCATGGCCCATTGGCAGAAATAACTTTTCTTTGGGCCAAGCATCAGAATAATTCCTACACTTGCCTGCAACTGCCTGTACAAGAACAAGTGGATCTCTTCACCTGCTCTGAGGAGCCCTGCTAAACCAAAAATAGGCTGGCAGGGAGAAAGGTGGGGGTGGGTGGGTGGGCGGCGGGGCAGGTGGGAGGGAAAAGGTGTAATTAATGTTTCACAAACTCAATCCTTTCCCTCAAGGCAAACTCTCTCCTCGTAGCGCTCTTGTCTTCCTTTTTGCTCCTGCCCCTCAGTCACTCGGGTGTTTTTGTGTGAACTTTGAGGGATTATGCTTGCGAGGGCTGGCTGGTAGTTATGGCTGCCTGGAGGACTCCTCAGGTTTCACTCAGGGCCGCATGTCTCCCCGAGGCGACAGGGGGATGTCAGCGTCTGTCAGCCTCTGTCTGTCATCTAAGCCCTGTCAGCAACGGCTCTGCCAGAGCTCCATCACGGCTCTGTCGCTCAGAGTTTCCTCCTGGCTTATGATCTGAGACACCCAGACAGTGCAACTGGCTCCTCAACACTACACCCCCCACACCCTTCATCGTTGATACTTTCTGTGACACAACAAACACAAGGTCAAGGTGTCTGTCATGTTTCAGTGTGTTGGTTTGAGTCTAAATGCACGAGCATTGTTACGGGTGTTGGTGCATAAAAGCTGGGTGTGTCACCTTGCCGGTATGTATGTGCGAGTGTGTGTGAGAGCAGTAGTCGAGCTGTTTTGAGTGACAGTGTGAGTGAGGTGCAGCCAGGCGGCGGCTCTTTGTAAAAGTGCACCTACCTTCTCTTCCCACAAGTCCCTCCTGGCAACAAACTGTCACGGCTGACAGCCCTCACAAAGGAAGGAGAGGGAAGGGAGGCAGGGGGTACGGGGATTAAAAAAAAGTTTAAGAGATGAAATTAAAGCAAAGAAGGGAACCTGACAGCACCTTGAGAGGAGGCATTGTCTGCGAGGGGAAATATAGGGGAAACATATCTGTGTGAGAGGGCTTTGATCAGCGGAGGATGAGAGCGGGGAAGAGCTTGTAAAGCTGGCTCCTGAAGCCCATTGAACAGACTGGAGAGACAGAGAAGAAAAAGAAGAGGAAAATCAGTCTACAACTACTTTCGTCTTAGACACACAGAACAGAAACAGTATTCTGCTGAAAGAGAGTAGCTTGGACGACGTATACGTTTGGCCTCAGCACTTGTACCTTTCCCTTTGTGAGCCTTTGACTCGCTCTTCTGTGTGTTTTCGTGGCCAAAGACAAGATTTAATCATACTTTTGTAATAAAAGAGCTCTCTTTGAGGAGTGGTAGCGGAGGATACAGGAGGAGGAGGAAAAGTTTTACGAGAAGAACCTTTGAGACACATGATGGGGAAGACAGAAAGGGGAGTAAGAGGCAGGAAAAAAGGAAGAAGTGGAAATGGCCATGGGGGTGGCAGAAGCTAATCATTTTTTTTGTGATTCAGGTCGGGGGTCTGATGGCCCGCTCTTCTCTATTAGGAGAGAGTGAAGTGGCAAGGAGCAGCACTCCAGTGCCCCTTCAGTGCATGCAAGCAGTGTGATAGACAAAGCAGCGAGCTGAAGGGTAACCTCCTGCTGGCAGGATCTGAGGAGGCTGTTTACAGAGGAGCTTGTCTGATCTAAAGCCCCGCTCGCCCTCTTGTATGGAAAACACTTGGCCTTTGATGTCTCTCTCCCTCTCCCCAAATTTCTTTCTTACGCCTATTGTGTCTCTCACGGCTGCAACTTCCTCTCATAGGCGACTGACACACATCAAGCACCCATTGTCAGCATGAGCCATGGGAGACAACATGTATGCCACAAGTTTTGGACTTAAATGTGGATATCGTTTCTTTAAAATAGATCAGTGAGGGAAAAAAACAATTGTACTGTGTGTGTGTGTGTGTGTGTGTGTGTGTGTTTGTGTGTGTGTTGATGTTGGGGTTGAGGTGTTGGGTTGGGGAGGGAGGGCTCTGACAGGGTCACACGGGGCTTGTCAACAGGCGGTCTGCTTCAACGTGACATATTCATGTGGGCTGCCAGTGCCGATAACTCTGCACAAGCAAGCACATGTGTGCATATTTATTAGAGTCCATAACTCTCATAGTTCCCCCATAAAATATTAAACCCATGCTTGTGCGCGGAATTGCTGAGTGTGTTCAGAAAACAGCCAGCATGTTGTTTTCTCAGGCTCCTTTTCGATAGCGGAGTGCTTGTCAGAGGGCTTATTTGTGCGCCTGTGTGTGTGTTTGTGATTATACGAGGTGTGCCATCTGAGTTCATCATGGTTTCTTTAATAATACGTAAGTGTGAATTTTCTATCTAAACTACGAGATGCTGTCCTGATAAGTTTGCTGTTTTCACCGCAAATCATTTATCTGTTTATCAAATATCTCATCTCTTGTTTCAACAAGGATGAGAAAACAAACACCCTGGACTGGTCACCAGTCGATCGCAGTGCCACATATAAAGACACACAACCATTCACTCTGTCATTCACATGTCTGAGCAATTTAGGGTCTCCAATGAACATCCTCCATGTTTTTAGACTTGGGAAGGAAACTTGCACATACAGGAGGAGAACATATGCAGGGCCCTCCACTACTTTTATCAAGACTATTTTGTTGCACTCTTCTCCTTGTTTGCAAATCCCTTTTTATCATTTTTAAACAAACTGTTTCAATATCATGGGAAAGAGGCTGTTATTGAGAAATGTATCAGCTTGGAGATAACACAAAACAAAATAAAAAATTCTGAATAAAAGAGTGAGAAATTACTTAAGAGCTAGAGCTAAATTAATTAAAATTAACAGTTTAATGAAGCATCCAAATGTGAGTTTTATTTATTGGTCCTGTCGATCAGTACATTATTTAATGCGATATTTCATTTGGTTTGTTTGTAGATGTAAGTTTCTAGTAGCAGTCAAACATTGAAATGAATGAATCTTACGTTTCTGACATTGTCGTACCGTTGGCCCTGATCATATCTGGTCACAAGACTGCTCAGAGACTAGTCGTGTCATGCTAGTCAGGGCTTTCTTCAGTCTGGTGGTACTGCGTTACCACTTCAAGGTCTTGTGTGCAGCAAATTGTTGCTGGCATCACATTCATCACCGAACAGGGCACTGTGAGAAATGAAACCATACTTCTCCCTGGTGTTTCTCCTCGTCAGCTGACTGCCGTTGTGAGACAGAGCTGCCGCCACTGCAGGCTAAAACATTTATCCACTGAGAGAAGTTGTGAAATGAGTAAACAAGGGTTTGTTCCGTATGTCTGACCTAAACACTTACTTGCAGACATTAAACCAGCAATCATCTTTTGTGTGTGAAAAGTTACAGAGAAAGATTGTAGTTGCGTGCATGCATGTGTGTCAGGGGCCTTTCTCTTAAACTAATGGTGCACATGATTGGAACAACAGATCACCCCAGTTTTGGGGATTGATTTATGCTCCCTGTTATTTCACTGTAATCTATGGATATTATCTACACAGGTTTTATGGACCATTAGCCATATGAGAAGATGGAATGTAAATGAGGCATTATAAATCTAGTCAGACGAAACACTCAGAGCATGACAGCCTCCCTGCACTTAGATAGCTGCCTACTAACTGCATCGGAGTAATCAGGTCCTTGTGCTCCTCCATTTGTCCGTTTGTAATTTGGTCAATGTGAGACCTGAAATAAGCATAAATAGTTTTGACAGATGGATGTATTCCTCCTCGATGGATTTGTCTTACATCGACAACAAAGTGACGTTTATTGTTTGATCTGAGTGCCTTATGGCAAAATTAAAATTTTGGTAAAAATAAGTCAGAAAAAACAGTACTCTTGCAATGTGACCACTTTGGTTCCATCAAAGCTTCTGACCTGTGCATTTGTGGTTTCTAGTGCAGGCCCTGGATATGTTGGAAAACTTGCACGATTTTAGAATGGAGCCCTGTATTTTCGCACCAGAAATCTGTGCTTTTGGATTTGCTGGTAGAAGTCTGGGTAGACTTTTTAAGGGTGATTCTCAGTGGTTGCATCTATCATGCTAGCAGACCGTGTTCCTCCATCATGTTTCAACTTGTGGCTGACGTTTTCAGATCCAGTGTAAAACGGCATGCCACACCCAATATCTTACCTGGTTGAGTATTTTGCAAAGGATCAGCAAGTGTTACCTTCAGGTATCACATCCTTCGGAGCACTGACTTTACATATCCATGTAAGTCTTCAGCTTTTCAGTTATTTCACAGCATGTATGGTGCACATAGATAACTTTCCATGAATAATAACAATAACTGAGCTCAGCCAAACCATCGGCTGATTTCAGTGGTATGTTGCGTTACACTCACATACACAGGTCAAGTTGTTGGAGCAAATCTAAATTCAAGTAAATGAGAG
The DNA here is from genome assembly GCA_901007705.1 of Fistularia tabacaria. Taxonomy (NCBI): domain Eukaryota; kingdom Metazoa; phylum Chordata; class Actinopteri; order Syngnathiformes; family Fistulariidae; genus Fistularia; species Fistularia tabacaria. The sequence goes on along the minus strand of CAAKHD010000120.1, from coordinate 92,143 downwards.
CCTGGTAACCCTACACAGTCTGCTTTCAACCCTCATCTAAATCATTCCTCGAGAACTGGCCACTGCCGGGTATTCGGCCAAAGAGATGGGAAGTGGAGTTACAAACAATGGATTCTGAGGTTTGATTTAAAAGCTTAGCAACCAGTGTTTTTAATCTTTTGACATTTATTACATTCTGATAATGTCTAATTTGATTGTCTGGCATTTATATCTTGTATTTAAGCTGGCTTGTTTCTGCCATTCTCTGGCCTTGATCTACGATTCAATTAAGGGGCTTGTTCAGTGTCCACAGCAACGTCAGCCAAAGGGAAATATGCAGACATTTTTATGTTGTTGGGAGTCTGAAGCTTTAAGTCATTCACTGGCACATCTCGCTCGAGCCTGCCGCTCTGATGCTTAGCATCAGACAGAAGATTTAGGAGAGAGGTCCAACTTTCACCTTCACCTTCAACCTCATTTCAACCCTTCTTCATCTGCTTATTTTCATTTTGTCCGTCCACTGATACTCATGCCGTGCCTGATGCAGCAGCTTGAAGCCCTCAGCCTTGACAGGCTGCTGTACTTTATCTCCCAGACGATGATCTGTTGGACAAAGATGGAGCAAGAGATAGATAAATGAGGGGAGGTAAATGGAGAAAAAGAAAGGGAGGACAGTGATCGTTCAGGGAGCCTGAATCTGAATAGCTGTAAAATGATTTTTTTCTAAAAAAAAAAGTCTCTCCAGAGTAGATAAAGGTGTGAGGGGGGGATTTCTACTCCATTGCTCAAATGTTTCAGTTGCTATCTCACAGAATATCAGACGACCAATTCCTCTGAGTCATTCCACTCAATTGGAGTACAATTGGCTTTGACTAAACTCACACCCTACTACCCCCCAACCCATAACCCCTCCATCCCTCTCTGTCCCTCCTGTCAGTGAGTATCTCCTCTATTTACCCCGCTTGTGGAGTTGAGCGACTAAGCAGACTTTTCTTCCCCAATTTTCTTCCCTAAAACCCCCCTCTCCTTTTCGACATGGTCTCCACGTCAACCAGCGTGACAGATTGGACGATGAGACACATGACATCAGTTCAAATAGGAGACAAGAATGAGATTAGACATGTGATTCAGTGTGAAGAGGTCATTGGGAATAGCTCCCCTCCTCCTACACCCCCCGTAGAAACACACACACATCCATATCTCAACCATTGCTGATGGTAAACATATGATCATATCTTTTCAGCATGGTGGAATGGCATCTCCCCTGCAAGCAGTGTACACCCAGCTGCAGCCTAGTCACTATCAAGCCCCAATCAAAACAGAAATATGAATAAAAGCCAGGGCCCACTGCTGCAATGTGGTGGCTCAAATTGAAAGTGACAGCTTGACACATAATATGGCACCCATAATGTGATTAGGCCAGCGTGGCACTCTCTTCTTAAACTCCCACATCCCAAAGAGCAAGCCTCACGTCCAACTCCGCCAAACACACTCAGGCTCTTGCCTCTAAAAGGGGGTGGGGGCAGAGGGGGCCATCTTGTCTCCCACTTTCTCTTGCGATGCTTTATGCTTTGAGACGAATCGAGATGATGCCGCTGTTGAATCATAACCCCCTGGGGGGGAATTGCAAACACATGTAGGGGGTGAGAGATAGAGGCTTATTGGGTTTAAAAACATCCATGCCAAGAACAGAGGAGCTGAGTGGGAGAAAGTAAGCAGTGGTATGGATTAGATCAGCCATTATCAGAAGCATAGCTGGCCCGGGTTCTCCTGTCAATCCATGTGATGAAAATGAGCAGTGACATGACAATGATATCACCCACAGCTACTCTCGACAGAGTCCAGAGGTAAAATCCAAGGAAATATCAGAGAAAATAATGAGAAAGCCAGCAGATGAAATAACCGATGCAGATGGGGGAAACTATTTTGAAGGGTCGATTTTAGGCTGAAAGGTGAATTGGAGCGGTTTGTGAGGTGGACTGTAATGCAGAAGACTGTCAGTGGAAGAAATGGGGAACCGCAGATCTGGGAGCAACGCTAAAGTAAAATGTGAAATGGACTTTAGAGCTGAGTCCAGCAGGAAATTCAATAAATGACTTCAAAAGGGTATGACTGACATTGAAAAATCACAAAATTATAAAACTGAGCAGGAGAAATGAAAAAGAATTATTATATTTGGCAAGGGTGAGAGGGAACAAAAGCCCAGGGCCACATTTCCAAATGAGCCATCAAGGATTGAGAGATCTTGTCTTGGTCCAGGTTTACAATCAGCGGAGCTGGTATATACTTCAATCCTTCCAAGGCGAAGGTTCCCTTTTCTCCTTGGGAATTCCCAATCATCCCCGCAATGACAGAATGAAGGATTGAGCAGAGCAGCCTAGGAGGAACACAACTTGGAAAATGAATGGATGGCAGTCTCAGCAGTCGACAGGCAATTGGGAATCGGAGTTAGCTGAATGGCTTTGCCAAGCACAGTAAAAGTGAACGGCCTTAGGTTTCCAAAAATGAGGGTCATTTCTCAACTGTGTTTAAAAATGTGTCAACAGCCGGCAAGATGAACTCCACCTGCCAGGTTTCTTGCCCCTCAAACCATTTATGTCAGCGTACTTTCAACTGAAACGCGAAAATTATTTTATAGCCATCCACAGTAAAACCTGCAATATGTGCCACATCATAAAAATAAATGAATGTTCTACATTAGCCTTGAAACCTCTCGCTTGACTCCTTCAAGATGTATTTTCCTCTCTCTCTGAAATCTCCTATCCCCCAACTGCCCTCCCAAGCCTTTTAGTTTAAGAAAAGCCTGTCAGAGGAAATCAAGTCAGGGCAAAGACATAGTTGAGCGCCTTTGACAGGCTGAAAGCCACTCAAATGGGTCTATAATGAGTCTAATAATGGTGTGGGTAAGCATAATTTACCAGAGCTGGGGCCCCAGAGAGGCAGAGAAAGCACAGAAGAATGATGACTGCAGCGCTAGTTGGCAAGCAATGATGAGTACTCATTCCCAATGATACAACAAGGCTGTAGCAGAGGGTGGATGAGCTCCAAGCCCGCCAGTCTCTCTGCAGGCAAGACCCTGGGGGCTTAGCCATTGCCAGACCTGCTCATCATTGTGCACTGGACTGGAAAATCACACATGACTGGTTGCTTCCAGAGGGCCTCGACCGGCTCAACTGTGACCCCGTCTGCTTTGAAATAGAGCACTGGGTGACCTCACTTTGCCGAGGGAGTACATGTTAACTGCACCCCCCTTCTTTTCTGGGTGTGGAATATATGTGTGGATCAGCTGTGATTGCCTGCGTGTGTGTATATGCACTGTTTTGGATCGGACGCAGTGACAAGCAATAGCCCTGAGCAGGGGGCTATGGCTCCCTCAGGACAGGATAATCTTAAGTTCCCCAGCAGGGACCATCAAAAAGATGTAAACAAACGTGCATACACGAGGGATACAGCTCTGGACATATGTGTCCTTGTTTGCACTCCTGGCAGTGTCCCTGTTGCAGGCAGAGCGGTGGTGAAAGGTGCCTGCAGCTTCAGGTCTTTCCCACGAGGTTTAAAGCCCTACAGCGGCGGACTGACCCCCATTCTGTCGGCTGTCCCCTGCATGAATTTTACCAACTACTTTTGTCCACCTATACTCTGTAAACATTCATCTTTCTGAATCGTGGGGATGCAGCAATCTGAAAGCAAAGTGGAATGTGCAGTTGTCGGGCATTGTAGTAAATTACCATCTGGACTTCTGTCAAAGAGGTTTTGTTTTAAATGTGGCGTCGAGGCTCATCTTGGCTCCTCATGCTGGGATTTTCATCGCACAAGACAGAAATACCAGAGGGGACTGTAAGGTCCATGTCAGCCATGAACACAGAGCCCTTTGGTTTTCTGCTTTTGCCTATCAAAGCGTTATAATCCCATCACTGCCCTGATGCCCTCCAACCCCCCCAACCCCTCTCCCACACACCCACACACACACACACACACTGTGTCACATCACAACAGGGACAAAGACAACGCAGACCACAATGCGCTTTCTTTGTCATATGTCTTAAAGATACTGCACCTCGGGATAGAGCTGTGACAGCCCTTAAGCCTGCAAGGCCTGCTTTTTTTGATGCCGTAATTGCACCCGTTGGGCCAAATGATAAACATTAGTAGCCCATGTTAAATCTGTTAAAAAACATGTTTTTTGGTGTCTGTAAAGGATCTAAGTTTAAGGGCTTTTAAAGTGTGTAAGGACACATGAGCAATTACATTATGAATCCTAATATTTGCTTCTTGGAACCCCTGATAATTCAGGCTGCGTGACAGGAGGTTGTGTTACCCCTGAGGTAGATGGCAGAACAGCAGACTATGTGTTGAAGCAATAGGATGGTATGCGCAGCTGGGGAGTGTGTGTGTATTTAGGGAGGCAGTAGCAACGGCAGAGTGGGGGGTTTGGGAGGCAGCCATCAGGGCCAATGAAGTGCCTCCAGTGGAGGCAGGTAGATGTGAGGACCGCCTGCCTTGGCCGGCTGCCACCCCATCAAAGTCACTTTCCCAAAGTCACCGTGACGCACAGCGCCCCCAGCCCCGTGGTTTATGTTACAGTGCTGCTAAAAGGGATAATGGCCTGGCATTTGACATTTTTGTTTGGGGGGATAACAGTGAGAACAGCAGGGGTAGAATTAATTCAAACTCTTTCTATGGCTGTGAAATTTTATAATTGCTTAACTTATTTAACTTGTTCTGACATTCTGCTTTTCTCTTTTTTCTTTCCTCTCCGTTTCCTTCACCTCTTCTTCAACGTCTCGTTCTAAAAACCTCTCCAACCACATTCAACATCTTTCTGTCTCCCCGCATTGACTTTTCCCTCTTTCTTCCGAGGACAAGCGTGTCCCAGTGTGCTTGGCACTCTGACTGTGTCTGATGGCTAAACTAAAGAGACAAGCTGCTGACAAGCCCTGTGCCTGAGCAGGGTATGCCAATAGGGGAGATTTGTGAAAATATGCCCTGTGTCATTTCCTCTCCATTTCCCTGACAACGTCTCTCTGTCAAAAAGCCTGTGGGAGGGTACATGGGGAGGTGGGTGCGGGCGTTCGTGTGTTTGTTTGCATGTATTTGAGGGATAAGATGTCTCGATGTGTATGTAGGTGGGGAACATGATGCGCGCAAGTTTGTGTAATGCTGAGACAGTGACGGATGTTGCCTGTGTCATCACGCTACATATCTGCAAAAGTTGACGCCGAATGATGAAATCTCCTCATCATCCATGTTTTCAACATTGAAGCCTCAAAAATATAAGCCTTTTTTGAACTCGTACTTCTTGTGTTGGAGAGGGTTCTCTTCAAATGGCCCCCAAATCTACTCCAAATTCAATCTTTGATCCCCTTGTTTTGGAATGCAAACAAAATGATAAAATTCCATGCACAGTAAAGAGGAAGAAAAAAGCCTGCAGAAAGCCAGTGCACCAAACATGCTCTCTGTCAGCCTCTTTCACTTAATTTGATGCCTCTGTCTCTACTGCCGCCAGTTGAGTCTAATCTGGTTGAGCGCTAGAAATGAGTGTTGGTGACAGGGATGTCAACAGTGGTTTGTTTCGAGCTCAGCAGGAGAACAGTACCTGCCTGTGTGTCTCTGTTACACAAGTGCCCCCAGTCTTCTCCCCCTTGTGTGCCCTGGTCAGTCGGTGTTACTGTCAATCCCACCGACCAATGGTGACATGCTTAATCACTCTACACCACTGCTCCTCACACACACGCACACACACACACTGATGTCTCTTCATCTGACAATTTAAATAGGATCCCACCTCGCCAGCCTGAACCTTCTCTTTTTCTCTGGCTCCTGACGTGAGAGGCTTCCATCATGGCCACCAACAGTTAGGAATGCGTGCATCTATGAGTTTCTGTGTTTGTGTGTATGTTTGTGTGTGTGTGTTTATATTGAGTGATCCAGTCATAGGTAGATAGCTCTTGGTGGCTGCAGATTATTCTCCTGTTACAGCTTATTAATCAGATCTCATGTCCCTGCTCTTGAAAAAAGTTTATTTATCTTTTTTTAAAACCTGTGTAAGCAAGCATTTATTTCACAGTTCATAATGTGAACTTTTGCCAAGTGTTTGCCATGTCTAACATGGCCAAGGATTTGTCTTCATGGAAGTTGTTAATCAATAATATAATTAATTTCCGAGTACATTGGGTAACAATTCCATTTATGATGCTTTGTCTTTTTAATGTGCTACTTCCCACCATAAACAAATTCAACATTTTGTATAATCTGCACCACTGCAATATAGTGTCCAAATTGCATGAAAATGATACACAATAATGTGATTTTGTGTAATTTAATGTTGCTTTGTTGAACACACACACGCATTCATCTATTCATTTAGAAAATCAGTTAACTCTTGTTCCAGAAAATGTGATTGAATGATTTCATTGTAATAGCATTATTGATAACAAGTGAGATACTAGTGAATTGTTGCTAATTAATGTATTTATTTCAAACACAGCTCACCTGTGTTTCTCCTCTGCATAGAAACTAGAAGGGTTTTGACAGTGCTGCATTCTGAAGACATAAGATGTGTAAACGCCATAGTTCTCATAAATGTTTCAGCCCCTGCATGAACACGTACTAAACCACCTCATTCTCTTCCAGTGTAAAGAATAATAAATTAATTGTAATGAGCAACACATAAGTTTTACCATTCATGTAATCTGTAATTTATAGCATTGATGTACATGGAAGTGATATTTCTCGGTGTTGTTACTCAGGGTCGCAGAGGAGTTGAAGCGTCTTTAAAAGAATATTTGTTAACTGGATTAAGTGGCTTTTGGAGAGCTCTATACGCCTTCACAATCTAATCGTGTGCTGACAAGCTTGTAATGAAGATACATCATCTAGCACCTATTTGCAGATACATGCGATGATGCAATCAATGTGAGTCGGCAGGACAAGTGGATGCCATTTCTAAAGAAAGTAATATTTTCATGTATAAACGTGAGAGAAATGTTGCACTGTGGCGGACACTGAGGGGCATGGCCTCTCACCCCACGGGACTACAGGCTGGGGGTGCGGTTTGGGTCCGGGCATTCCGGGACAAGGAAGTTGACTATCAGTTTACTATTGGTGTTTAAGGAATAAAGTTACAACTCGCCTTCGTGTCCGCATCCTTCCTTCAAACACCACATTGGTGACCCCTTCTGCCCCAACTCCAACAGCTGGCCGTTCACCCCCATCACACACTTTTCCGTGTGTGATGGGGGTGCTGAGCTGCTAACACGTGCTAACTTTTTCGCATCTGGGGATGTTTTCCAACATTTGCTAGCGGATTTCCCGTCACTCACAGTTGGCTGTTCTGCAGCGGGTCTATCGACAGCTCCGGAGGTTCCTTGTCCCCCGTCTGCTAACTGTATAGTAAACATTTCAGACGCGGGTAATCTAGCCACAGCTAAGGAGTTCACCGCCATGGAGCGTCTGGGGATTGTGAGGCGGTCAAACAGCCTGTGGGCCTCCCTGCTCCAAATGGTACCAAAGGTCAGTGGGTCATGGCGTCCTTTCTGGCACTTTCGCCGTTTGAACAACACCAACGCTCACAACCGCGACCCCATCCCCCACATCCAAGACGTCTCGGTACAGCTGTCAGGTGTCACCGTCTTCTCTAAGGTGGGCATGGTGTGCGGTTGTCACCAGGTGCCCGTGCACACAGAAGATGTATCCAAGACCACAGTGATAACCCCCTACAGAGGCTCATGGACTCGGTGCTGCGGGACCTTGCTTTTGTTTTCGTCTACTTTGACAAAATATTGGTTGCAAGTCCGTCGGCTGATGAACACCTGGAGCACCTGACACAGGTTTTCCGTAGGTTGGGCGAGCATGGCCTCATTGTCTACCTGGCTAACTGTCAATTCGTACTGCAGGTGATTGACTTCCCTGGGTCATAGCATTTTGCCACAAGGCGCGGTCCCATTGCCTTTCGAAGGTGCAAGCTGTAGCGGAGTTTCCTCATTTGGCCTCGGTGAATGCCTTGCAGTAGGTCCTGGGCATGGTTAATTTCAATAACCGTTTCCTCCCTCACCTTGCTCACCTCCTTCAGCCCTTTACAGGGCATTGCGGCTCAAGGAGGTGTGTGACACGGCCGACTGGACTCCTGAACGGGTCCAGTTTTTGATGGGGCTAAGCGCGCCCTGGCTAGCGCGACCCTTCTCACCCATCCGGCACCCACGGCACCCATAGCTTTAAGGACTGATGCGTCTGACATTGCTGTGGGAGTTGTGGTTAAACAGCGTGTGGCGAATGCATGGCAGCCCCTTGCGTTTTTTAGCCGCAAACTACGGGATAGTGAGCGAAAGCAAAGTGCTTTTGACAGGGAGTTGTTGGCCCTTCATCTGCCAGCGCGTCATTTCTGATTCCTCCTTCACAGCTTTTGTGGATCACAAGCTGCTGACCTTTGCCACGTCCAAGGTGAGTGAGCTGTGGTTCGCTCGCCATTTCTGAATACACAACGGAGATTCGGCATGTGGCTTGGAAATCAAATCCCGTTGCTGATTGCCTGTCACGTGCGCTAATGTGCCCCATGCCCGTCGGGGTGGATTTCTCAGCTATGGCCCCCAACCAGCGACCTGGATGTCCTCGCCCTGTGATTGATGCACAAGGGCCTCAAACTGTAGGAGGTGGTTGTGCAGGACGATAGCCCTGCTCTCGATAGCCCTGTGACATCTCCACCGGCTGTCCCCACCCAGTGGTTCCAGTGGCCTGGCGTCATCGGGTGTTTGTCTCACTTCACTCTCTCTCACACCCAAGCGTCAAGGCGTCAGTGAGGTTGGTAAGTTTGTCTGGCCTGGCATCTGTGAGGATGTCAAAGAGTTGGCGGCTGCATTTGTGGTGTGCCAGCACGCAAGGATTCGCAAGCACGTCAGGGCACCCCTCGAACCGTTTCTGATTCTGGCCAGACACTTTGACCATGTCCATGCTGACCTGGGGGCCCCTCTCCTTCCTTCGCAGAGTCTTACACACCTGCTCACCATGGTTGATCAGACCACCAGGTGGCCAGAGGCTGTTCCACTGGCCTCCACCACAACCTCGGACATGTCATGGGCATTTCTTGCTTCCTGGATCACCCGTTTCGGCAACCTGTCCAACATCACTTCTGACAGAAGTCCACAGTTCGTGTCGGCGCTCTGGTCAGCACCGGCAGGATCATCGGGGGCGGAGGTGCACTGTACAATGACGTACCACCCTCAAGCTAACGGTTTGTGTGAACGGTTCCACCGGCCCCTCAAGTCAGAGCTGCAGGCCGCACTCTCAGCTGGGTGGACCGTTTACTGTGGGTTATGCCAGGACAACGTTCAGCCCCTTAGGATGACCTCAACGCATCGCCAGCCGAGCTGGTTCTCGATCAGCTACTGTGAGTCCCAGTCAAATTTTTGCCGGAGCATTCTGCTCCCCCACCCTGTCCGGCCACGGATCCTTTCTTGCCCAGCTGCTCTCAGGTTCCAGGCCCCATTCACCACTGTTTTCCGCGGTCTTTTGTGCCTGCAGAGCTCATGTTGGCTCCGTTTGTGATCGTGAGACATGATGCTCACCACTTGCCTCTTCGACCCCCATACAACGGGCCATTACGGGCTCCAGAGGCCGGCGTTAAGGGTATTGTCCTGGACACGGGCGGGTCTAGGGAGTCATGCTGGACTGGCTGAAGGGTGGCTGGGGAAGTTGTTATTCCTTTTTAGGTTCCCCGTCAAGGTTTCCCTCCCAGCAGTTCCCCAGCAGTGCCTCCTCAGGTTCAGCGTCTGGAGCCCCCTGCTTTTTCTACCGAGGGACGACATAGTCGTTATGGCAGGCTGCTCAAGCCCCCCATTAGGAACTAGTTTGGTTTTGGGAGTCCCTTCTGGGTGTTCGGGGGGGCTGTATGGCGGACACTAAGGGACATGGTCTCTCACCCCAAGGGACTAGGGCCTGGGGGTGTGGTTTTGATCCAGGGCATTCTGGGACAAGGAAGTTGACTGTCAGTGTATTATTGGTGTTTAAAGAATAAAGTTACAACTGGCCTTCATCTCGGCAATCCTTCCTCCAAAAAAACCGAAGCACCACACTGCTACGAATGAATCTTAACTCCACTTCGAAGCAGGGTCGGAGGGCAGCATCAGCTCTTCAGACTTCTGGCAATTTCCTCCCGACTCGCATCAGTTTGTTTGATTCCACAAATGTAGCATGAGCACTCGCTATTGCTTGACCCCAGAGCTTTTGGCCTTCCTCCCTCTCCTCCTGCAGCTTCACAACTCCCCGAGGCTGTCACTCACCCAGTGGGGCCTGCTGTAAAGTCATGGTGCAGAGCAACTTGGGGGGGCGGGAGGTGTTACACAAGGTCACAAGTTCAGAGTAAACTGATGGGGAGTGCAGTGCTTTGAATTGAGACAGGACATGTGAGTGTGTTTGTGTGTGTGTGTGTGTGTGTGTGTGTGTGTGTGTGTGTGTGTGTGTGTGTGTGTGTGTGTGTGTGCGTTGGGGTGTGAGTAGAAGTCTTTCAGCACCAGTGGGCTGTATGTGTGTGTAAGTAGAAATCTCTGCAACAGTGCGGGGCAGATCTGCTGCAGCAGCAAGACAGAGAATCCGATTCATCCTGATCAAAGGCTGCTGTCAGTGACAAAGGACCGTTTGTTTAGCCTAAGCATGACATGTATCTGAGAGCCATAAATTACAGGGGGAATTAGAGGAGGTTTGGTGGATTTCATGCTCGTGTGCCTGTCTGTCTCTTTGGGTGCGCACACTCACACACACACACACACACATGCAAAAACGTAGATTCACAGTTACACAGACCCCACACATGCACACACATTCAAATACTCAGGGGGTTGGGAAAGCGAAATGGATCTGTATGTGACTCTGAGGATGGGAGAAGGCATGTGTCAAGTATGCAATGAGAGGGCCAGAAGTGGAGGGTGTTTCAAGAAAGGACTGTAGAGACTTGTAAAATGTGCACTCAAGCAAAACACAAGAGCAACACATAAAACCTAAAAGTGTACCCTAAGTGGACTTCTTTTTTACCTCATGATGCTGGTGATGCCCACAAATCTGTTGACTGAAATTCCCAAAACCCCTTTCAACCCAGCGTCCCTGCTCAGGCTTCATTTGAACAACGTTAAACCCTTTTTTCAGGGGGCTAACCATGCCAAGGCATCAACATGGTTTGATCTCAGTTCAAGGACGTCCAGACAGGACCAGCGTCACAACCTTTTTTTTTTAAAAAAAAAAACAGGCTTGAAATGGACAGGAGCCTGATATGTCCTTTGGACTTTTTGGGAATGAAAAAGTTGTCTCCTCTGGCATAATTTCAACTAATTTCACGGTCATTTGGAAAATTAAAACTTAAAAAAAAAATGTATTTATTAAATTCACTACACACTTGAGGCTGTTCCCTCGAATTCTCATCTGTTCTCGTCATCTTCAGCCAGCCTTCATCCAGGTGTTTGCCCACCCATTGTGCATTCTCCTCTTTGACTATAAAAACTACCATGAACAAGAACCATCAATCAGATTCAATTCATGCTGGAGGCTCCACCCCCAAAGACCACAGACCAATGCAGAGTACTATTCTGAAGCCCGGATGTTTTGAGAGGGAAGATCAGCTACCCTTGAATCAAAATCAAAATCTTGATCAATGTGATACTGAAGCTTCTCTAAAATTGTACTGAGGGAATATTCCTATGATCAAATGGCTCCAATCATCAGAATAAAGCCAATGTTCTAAAAATCCCGAACCAAACCGACAGCACAATGAATGAGAATGAGACTCAGATGGCTGAGCGTGTTGACACTTTTAATATGTGATTGTCCTTGTGAGGTTGCTACAGGTTGGTCAACATGCTTGTGTTGCCACACAAGCATGTGTCAAAAAACATACGTTGCCACGTATGTTTTTTGAACACATCGCTGACGGGAGTTACCTCACCATGGTACATGTTTGAGATGCCTTGCCTGTTTACTTGAAGAATTGCACTGTATGGTTGTGCGTTCTGTCAGTCAGGATCATTTGCTGAAAAAGTTATGGTACACTGGTGGTACTTCTTGTTCCCCTGTCTCTCAGTTTGGCCCACGTAACATTTGTTTGTTTGAAGCTCTCAGCCAAAGGCTTCATCTGTGTTTAGGTGTGTTGGCATGTTTGGCAAAAACTTGTCAATAGTAATTATCCCACTCTAGTAAACCGTGGCTGCTGAATTAACAAAAATAGATGTTGAGCTGATGAGCCATGAATTTTGAGCGGATGCCTGGAGGTTCCTCGGAGCCTATTCCTGTGTCGGGAACCTGTGGAGAGAAATTGTACTTGGGTGGGAGTTAATTCAAGCCTATTTCGGTGAAGGGAATTTTGTTTGGAGCTCACATTATGTAGAGTCAAAGGCTTTCTTTTCCGTGTACTTCGTAGTGCTGGGGAATGCATTTCTGGAAAGACTGTGGAAAGGGGGGGGGAATGGTGTAATGAATTTAAACGGTGGAAAAAAGCAGCTGAGATTTGACAAATTAGCTTGAACACTTTTGACTGTCAAGCTGTTAATTTATGACTGAGCAAACTTCCAAGTGTTTTGCTTGGACACCTAACACAGAGGCCCACAGCTCTTGGAGGTGACTGTTGTATGAAATATAGAGGCAGCCCTGCTATTTATTTATGTCTTTCCTTGCCTGGTGCTTTCATGGCCCTATTTGTTTTAATCCTCATGAGTGTTGTAGGAGAAACTGATTCCTGTTCACATTAATAAAAATAATATTTTGTGGAGCAAGGTCTAATGGTCAAAATGTCACATCTATGACTCTTTCTTTTTCCTAGCCACAGACATAACTCAACAAGCCGCTCTTTTATTTGCTTTCCTCAGAGCTGCCAGGGACAAAGCTGCATTTTGTTGATCCTGCTTGCACACATGTGGTGGTCCGAATTAGGGTTTATGGAGCTTTAATGACAGTGCCTGTGTACAGTATTTTTTTATCATTAACATCTCCAAAATGCCATATTTAGACCAAAGAGAAGCTGCCCCAGTCTAAACATGCCATGTTCAATTTCAAGTGTCATAATAAATGCTGCATTCCACTCCTCCCTCCCTAATTCACTGTCTTTGTAGGTTTGTGGCTCCGAAAGTGACACAAAGCCTGATGCATATCGTTTTTTTTCCTGTAAAAACCCTGGGCTTTTGCATTTTAAGGCATATCATGCAGATGAATGCAGCTTTCATTTGAGTTTCAAAAACAGTAAACCTATTAATTCAATTACAATGATGATAAATTGAACAAGGTTCCGTGACTGTAAAGAGCCAAAAAGGTGCATTTTTGAAAACATGAAAGGAAACATAAGATTTCCCCTTTTTCCCCCAAAAAGAACATGGAAAACAGTGGATAAGAATCATTTTTTTAGTATAACTACATGTTATAACAAACTACATGTCTGAGGAACTGCTCATGTACAAAAAAGGATAGCATTTTATTTGAATCAAGTCTGTGACCACTGTTTCAGTGAAGATCCTAAGCCAGTGCTGAGACTTGTCTCGAGCGTTTATACTTCCAAGGTGTTTTTTGCTGTGTCATTCCAGAAATACACCACTGGAAAAAAGTAAAAAACTCTTACGGTGGACCTCATGTGCCACTTTGTTGAGTTTCCTTTGTACTCCGACCGATAGAAGCAGATTATTTTAGATTTGGAGCTCATGAACATGAATCATCATTACTTTCACAGAAATAACTGAAACGCCTTGAAGAGATCGAGCTGGAGGAGGAGATTGTTAAGGGAATTTGGGTCATTTCAGTTCTTTTTACACAAAAATTAATCCCTGCAGCAGAAACATGACTAATAGAATACCTGTATCGGTCAATATTGACATTTGTGATGGTTGATTTGACAGAAAAAGGCAGTGGGGTGTGATTTCCTTCAAATGTTCCCTCTCCTTCAAACATAGTGAAACAGGAGGCGACGTCTCAGATTTACACATCTCACTGTTTTGAAAAATTTTGACTGAGAGAATTTTTCATATTTGGGGGGGAACAGAGGCCAGATACTTCAAATTGAGGAGATAACCAGCCAATAGGTTTCGAGCGAACAGATTAAATTCTTGGCATGGCACAAACTGAGATCACCTGTACTGTTATCTCTCACCTTGAGAACCTGGTGGACTGGCTACAACATGAGGCCGACTCAACACCCACACACATGCACACACACACACACACACACACATTCACACATACACAGGCACGCACACACACAGGCGCTCACAGAGGGAGGAGTCACAAGGGCGTCATTCAAAGAATGAAGAGAAAGCCAGGAAATGCCTCAAATGTCACTTTGCTGCCTTTTGACTTTATAATATGCTTTTTATTCTTTATCTATGACAAACGTCAGAAGCTCTTTATATCCCTGCTTGACTTTGAGTCGCTCTCGCCCCCTCCCTCTCAGGGATCACTCCCCTTTGAGGCGTCTGACTGAAAACATGCGCTCTTTAATCACTAGGGTGACAGTCCCTGCCCTGTGTTTGTGCCTGTGCCCCAGCACAACAATACGGGCAGGGTCACGCTCAGTGTCAGTGCCAGACACGGTAGTTCAAGGAGCGAGTGGAGGGGAAGGAAGGAAAGAAGGAAAAAAGAAAGAAAGATGTAAGAAAGGAAGAAAGAATGAGCCTTGTATTGCCAGTCTTTTAAAGTATTTATTTACTATATTTTCTTTGGAAAAAACAGCAAAATGCGTGATTAATCGTCAAGACATTCTGGAGTTGACAGATTTTACAAGTTTTATCGAGTAAAGTGTGTGTTTTCCTGTGTGTGTGTGTGTGTGTGTGTGTGTGTGTGTGTGTATTGAGATCTGGGGTAGCAGGGGAATCGCAGGATCCCATGACCCCATGACCTGGGGGACCTCGTGCTTCTGTTTGTCTGGCTGATTGACAAATGAAGGGAAAGGCAAGGAAGGGTGGGGGTTTGAGGACTTTGAGTGTGTGTGTGTGCGTGTGTGTGTGTGTGTGCGTGTGTGCCTGTGTGTGTGTGTGTGTTTGTGTGTTAGTCATATGGACAGAGGCATGTGTATATCTTACAAAGTGCTGCCTGTGGGTTCATAGGCCTGCATGATGCAGTTTTCTTCTCTTCTAACACATCTGCGT
>CAAKHD010000120.1:8403-66226 GCA_901007705.1 Fistularia tabacaria | reverse complement strand
CGCGCACCGACACACCCCTCCCACGCGCACCCGCGCCCACACCCACACCCCCCCCCACACCCACACCCACACACACACACACACACACACACACACACACACACACACACACACACACACACACACAGCACTGTGACAAGAGACAACATTTTTCCCATGGACAGCTGGGATCAAACCAATTCCATTCCATTGGAATTGATGAATTTCCAAGTGAACTGAATTGACGGAAAATTTTAAAAAGTGTTCATCCTTTCACATGATTAAAAGGTTCCAAAGAAAGAAAATCCCTGAAAAATCATGTGAATACTCCCCAGAGACAACTTCTATATTCTGAGACAGTAAATCTAGTGCTGAATCTGCTATGATGATCACAGAGGCCCACCACCATTTTCAATAAATGGTTCGCAGTGTGAGGTTGGGTAGAGGTCAGGCAGAAGTTTAGCATCATCCATCCAGTGGATGATCCAAGCTTAACATGACCAGTTCCAAAAACATTTTCAAATAGGTCTGGATTCAATTCTAGCACCTTAAAACCAAATCCCAAATGGGTCTTTAGAATGATAGGGTTGACGTGACCCTCTTCTCTGGTTGGGAACTTTGTGTTTTCTCAAAGGCAGAAAAAGGATCTGAGGATGACCACCAGCAGCACATGGCTGGCAGTCCAACTTCACTAGCTCCAGTCCCCCCAAAGTCAGGAAGCTTCCCTCTTTTTGCTTCCCTGCCAATAACAATTGGTGAATAAGATCGAAATGATTTATAAAGAAGGTGATCTGGCAAATTTCCTGTCCTGTTATTAAAAAAAATCCTAATTTTGTAAATCAAATTATCTGAAAAAACACAATTATGAGATTTGGTTATGAGGGCAGGAGAAGCCCCTTGGGTTCCACTCGTGCTCTCTGTATTTTCAAATGAAAAGGTGGGCAGGGTTTATAGGGATAGTAAAGAAAAGGGAGCCTAATAGGGAGGATAAGATATTTAAGTGTTAAAAATGATCATCTATGGTCACTTACATGCAGAGAATTAACTCTAGCCATTTTACAAGTCATGCCTCTCATACAGGAAAGCCAACAGTCTCTTGAACATTACACACGGGGGCTTTGATTGATACACTATGTACACAATCTTATGCCATGTAAGGCGCAGGACTTGAATGGCAGAAGATTACAGTTTTGTTTTTCTTTCTTTTTTATAGTGTCTAGCTTTATTGTTAATAGCTTATCAATACTATCATATTCCTCTGAAACGGTAATAAATAAGATATATCCTGATAGTGACTTTCCCGAGATGAGGCACATTTAAAGCAATATGATTAAAGTCTTGCAAATAATGTTTTTTGCGGTGACCCTCTTTATTTATGCATTGGCACTGTTATATTATGATTCCACATGCCGTGAAATTTAATTAATTGAGATTTATGTCTGTTTTACAAGGTGGTAAAGCCTATTCTGCAATTTAAATGAGGGGTAAACAGTTTTTGCTTGGTCTCCCCTTTTCTAAATTCCTGCGGTTTTCTTTCCAGCCTTGTCTGTGTGGACTCAAGCCCACATATACTGGTATGTACCATCAGTGTCGCAGCTGTGCTGTCTGTCACTCAAGACAGGACTTGATGAAAGGAGCCCCATTCCTCTTCACTCCTCCTCCTCGCATTCCCGTCACCTCGTCTCGCTCCTCTCGGCCCTGACAGCTCGGCTGACCCCTCTCCCCCTGTCAGCACCCAGGTATAATGTGACCTGTCACCACGGTCCGTTCTGCCTCAGGCAGGGACCCTGAAGCCAGCCGGGTGAACGCCTCGGCAATCTGGGATGGGGGTCATTTTGTCAGGGTCTGTAGTTCAGGTAAAAGTTCACTGTTGTGGGGAAGAGGCAGGATGAAGACAGTTAAGATAGATCGGATAAGCGCTGATCGCATTGTAGGCTATAAAAGGCAGACGAAATTACGCTTAATTAGATGATTGTGATTAATCTGCATGCTGATATAGAAGTTGATTTAAACAACCATGAGTTTAGTTTCTTATCATTCCACTTCCTAAATATGGCAGCATCTCGGTTGCAATCAAATATCAGTAAAGTAACTTAAATATTAGAGATCACGTGGTACCCTTTTCTGGCTGTGCTTTTAATTTTTGTGTGCATGCATGTGTGTGTGTGTGTGTGTGTGTGTGTGTGTGTGTGTGTGTGTGTGTGTGTGTGTGTGAGTGTCTGTGTTAATAAGAAATAAAACAAAATAAAATGTTTCTTAATGTGTCCATTTGACTATGTGATTAATATTTGTTGAAAACTTTGGTTTTATTTCTGTTGAAATAAGTGACAGAAGGAAGGAAATGGGAACTTCAGTGGCTTGAGTAGGGGAGCCTACTGATCAAAACCAATGAAAGAAACCAATGTGAAGACAAAGGTGGAAAACTCGATACAATCTCTCTTATAGATTATGAATCATTTGTCTTCACAAAAAGTAGGGCTTACAAGAGTAAAGATGAGTAAAGATGGTTTCTCATAAACACCACTGCCTTATGCTACAAAATGTTTGTTCTGAGGAATGGGGAGAGAAAAGTGCAGTGCATTTCAGTTTGAAGGTAGATATGTAAGTCAGTTGTCGTCGTGGATACCAGAGGTAAATGCTGTCTTCGCTGAGTATTAGTCTAACTCACAAAATACAAAACCTATACGCTGAGCTCAATTTGCCTGGTCCTTCTGATTGATTTGCCTGAACTGGGTCACTGCAGACCATAAGACAACCTTTGTGAGACCAAAGCCCAAAGACCGGGGATCTACTTCTTACGATATGAATTGCTATTTACTAGTCAGCACTCAACTGGTTAGGTGTAAGTAAGACAAGTATTAAGCTGGATTCTGGCATCTAACCTACTTGATTTAGACCATCCAAATGAACATTACAAAGGTAATTTTTGGATATGATAGCGTCACGGATCCAAACTTTGACAATGTTATGTGTGAGAAAGCCCCATACAGTTGGAAATAACACGAAAAGGATAGCATTATTCTTTAATAATGCATTCCCAGGAACTGCTGGTCAGACTTTTCTTTCTCCAGGTCTACAATAAGCTGCCCATTGGTTTTAAATTATTTCCACCTTATATTTTTGTCTAGAAGTGGAGAATCTGATTTTTGTTAATTTTTTTTCCCCATTTATATGTCATAAGTATTATATATTTGGAGAATTTCAATACTGAGAAGACAGCGATGTCAGCAACACCTGTTACCATTTCCTATCGATTACAACTAACCAGTGGATGTTGAGGCTCATAGACATATGCAGGCTGGATTAGTTTGCTTTCCTCTTTAAAATCATTTTGCAACAATGTTGTGATGAATCAGGTAGCAGATGTGGATTTGCAAATATCCCTGCAAATAGTTTACAAGCTAGAACTGGCTGGATTTAGTTTAAACTATGAAACGCCTCTGAATGTAGCCAAATTTATTTACCAGCAGCCTGCTCAGGAAACTCAAAGCCGTTGCAGACAAATCAAATAAGAAACAAGGATAAGAAGCTGTTGAAAATGGGAAGGTTTCAGCTATGAAAGTTTAGACATCAACTGCCAAAAGGGGGGAGCTAGATTTCTATCTTTGCTGCGGGGTGAGACTAGGAGGGCGGGAACGGTCACACATGAAGAACAAGCTTTACCTTGTGGGAACAGAGTGTTGCCTGACATTTCAATATTTGCACGTAATGATTTACGTGCACACACTTTAGCATTTAACCATGCCAAGGGCCAATGTCCTGGCCCATTTGATGGCTTTCCAGCTGCCATCAAGACTTGTGTTATGCAAACTGAATTTGACCCGACATTCTGCTGATGTTTCTACAGTTACACCCTCCACCCCAGCAGCATTAGACACGTCTCTGTGCAACCTGTTGTGCAGTTATTGTTGCACTGTTTTAAAAGAAGGCTTTTTGTCCAATCTTGAGAAATCCCCAGAGAAACCACACTGCCTTCTATTAAGCTGCATGTCTGTGTTAAATTCAATTTGTTCAGATGATGGGTTCAAGGACTTCTTCCCACATGTTTGACTCAATGAGCCTTTGCCATTTAATGGTTTCACAAACTCACAACCATACTTTATATACACACAGGTGTCCGTGTATGTTTGTGTACGAGGTGTGTGATTCAATGTGGTGCAGACTGTGGATGGGCTGACCCCGTTCGAAACAAGGGGGGTTGTTGGTTCTGCCGTGGCCTGGGCTGCTCACTCACAGGATAATTTACGGCCCCTTCATCCCAGCGGAATGTGTTTGTAGCCAGGCATAATGGAGACCATCCATTCTGCCTGTCACATTTGGGAAACACTTTTTTAGAAATGTTTGACAGAGAAAGGGCAAAGCTGTTTCTATGGTTGGAGCATTTGCAGGATTAGGTGTTTGTGTGAAAATGCTTGTGCAAAATATGCTGTTTGATTTATGCGTCTTATTAATGATATCCTCTTTGGGGCGGAAAATGTCTGAAGTCTACTCAGTGTTTTGTGGGTTTAAATGTGGCTCAAGTTCTCTCTAAACTATTTGAGAATGAAACAAAAAAACTCTGTTTATTACTCTGTTATCGAGGACATGCTACTTCTTGGAAGCTGTAGCAGCTTGTCATCAGCAAATCACTGCATCTTTACTACATTTCACGAGGAGTCACTAGATTTTACAAGGAGTGGCAGAATACCCAGAATAATATTTCAAGTCTCAATTTCTTTCATGGCAACAAAACCTTGTTATAAGGACAGACATTTGATAGGGACAAAACAGCTGTGGTCCGAGATAGCTGACACAAAATAGCTGCACGGTGAACACGAGACAGGAAGGACCTTTTTAGTAAAAGACCGTGTGAAGAGATGAGGCAGACAAAGAGCAGCCCACAGAGGGTAACGCTGACATGAAATCTCTCGTCCGTGGCTTGCCTTTGTTTCTCAATCATTTCAAGGCAGCGGTGGGAAGTACTGAAGTGATGGGATACAGTACATCACACTTAACATTATTCAAAGACCTCTAAGTTTGTCAGCCCCCCTGAGAATCTGCATGCCTCCGTCAGCTATGGCTGAGCAGCATCACCTCTGTTCCTCTGCAGAGCTGTCACATCGACCTTCACTGAGCGTCTCCGGAGAGGGCGGGGAAGGGTTAGGGGTGGGAACGAGCGAGATAAATCACAAGTGCGGCACTACCTGTGTGTGGCTCACTGTGTTGGGAATGCATCTGTTTGCCACTTTAATTAATTCCCCTATCCCTTACCACTGGCAGCTCCCCCCCTTCCCCATCCTGAGCTTTGGCGGGTTACTCTCGTTAGCTGAACGGTGTGTAGGGAAGTGACTCAACCTGACAATATAATTTATATTGTCTGTAGAGAGCGATTGCAGAATGCCAGCTTTATTTATGCCACATTACATCGTCTGTGGTGCCGTCTCCAGGTCCAATCTATCAAATGGCTATTTTCCAATGCCGCTTTATTGGAACATGCCCTTGAGAGAGTGCTGAGTAGCACGGAGTATGTTTAGCCGGGTACACAGCACTATGTGGCTGTGTTGTGGGTGCATACGAGTAGCAGCTTTGTCTGTATCTGTGTGAATTTTGCTGGTTTCATGCGTTCGAGTGCTCCTGTGCCACGGTTTGAAAATAAGTAGCTGAATGTAGCTAATGTTGTCAGGTAAAAGGAATCCATTCTGTTCGGGACAAAATTATGGCAATATCTTCAGAAGGGAGCCATGTCGGCTCGGCCATATCAGTGTGCCTGCAGGAAAGTGCACTGAAGGAGACATGCCGCATGAACATCTAGTGTGATCTCCAAAAGGTGTGAAATTCTTTTTATTGTGTCTACCGGATTTTTCCGTATTGAATTGTCTCCCTTTGAGACTATCCCAAATTACATTCTGCTGCATACATTTCACTGAAATGCAGATTCAATACTGAGGTAGACGCAAAGTGACACGGATACACACATTCTAGCATGGGATTAGGCTTCCCATACGGAATATGCATGGGAGAGTTCTGGTGGTGAAAGTGTGTAATGAACAACACCAAGGAGCTCATTTTTCAAAGAGAATACAAAATGTCGGATCCAGAAATACATGTCAGTGCTGTGAGGCAGCAACACATGCGGCTTCAAGTGCTGCTCATTAATCATAAGCCAGGGAGCAGCAGCGAGGGGACCCATATCCATCTGTAGCGTACTTATGAGAGTATTATAAACGTGCAGTGCAGCTGGTTGACTGAGAGAGTAAACAACCGAGTGGTTTGTTGCAGACTGTGCCCTTACAAGGGTACTGAGCCCTGAAGCACCTGTTAGGATACACCCTGAAATGAGTTGGTCACTAAACTTTCAATCTTACCATAAGATATAGTCTTACAACCTTTTAGGGTTAAAAAGTCTGTAACATGCTCAAAACCACAGTTAAACAGATCTTATTTCAAAGTATTCAATGTCTATTTTCTCCATCTAGCCTCCCCAAACATCTACATGAAGACAAATTAGCTTTTTTGGGGTTCCTGTGAGTTACCTATAAACATAACTTATCCAGTCTTGTAAGAAAGAAAAATTATATGCACAATATATTTTTATTCAAAAGGAAACATGATATTCATAGCTTTGGGAAAATCTAATCCATTATCTGAAAGATTGGCTGAATAAAAACGATGAACATTTGAATTTAAACAACATCAAATATTTCCAAGGGAAATAGATTCACAGCTTTACGCAGCCAAACTCTTCAATGCCTTCTGAAGACAGAGGTTTGGATGACTGTTTGACCTTCGGCCAAACCCAGGGTTGCTGCTAGTGATCCCAATACAACGAGCAAAAGCAAGATTTCTTCCTAAGTATCTTTGAAGACGCTTGTTTATTCGAGTCAAATATCTGGCACCTACGGAGCTGAAGAAGCGACTTGGACGAGACGTAATACATCTTCAAGAAATAAGTCCAGTTTCCCTCCATTTATCGGTTAGTTCTTCTGAAATGACAGCCCCAAATGGGAGAACAGAAAAAAAGGGCCAAGTTTACTGAGTATCCCCAAATGCAAGAGAAACTTCAAAAACTAAAGGCTCAAAACTCCAAAGAAAGGAAGAGAATTATGCAATATCTCCTCCATCCGACCTTCCTAGCCCCAACCAAATCTATTCAGCCACACCAAAAGTAAACCCTTGGTCCTTTGTATATGCCAGGAACAAGGAGCACTTTAGCCTATAATTAATTGATGCAGCCTCCTTGCTGTAAAAAGACAATAAATGAGGTTAGGGTGTGGGCAGGCCTGTGCTCAGCTAATAACTGTGCAGGGCTGTGGAGGGAGGGTGGGTGATGAATTAGGCAGGGTTGAACTTTACACCCCGTCCATACCTCTGGGAGTCGAAGGGAGGGAGACAGTGGGTGCAAAAGTCGGAGAGAGGGGAAGGAGAGGGAGATGACAAGGCCAATCACGGTGATGGAGTAGCTGTGCTACTCTTGGCTGCACACTGTTGTTTGCTTTCATTCTCATTCTCCGGCTGCTCAGACGTACAGAGACACGCTGCTTTTCAAACACACGTCTCCCACATCCACCTCTTCCTTAAAAGTGTACCACAGCCCTTATATACAGGATTCTTCACTGTAAGTAAAACAAAACCATGTAGCAGTGCCAAAGAGGAACAGGCCTGCTTTAAATACACATATAGTAGTTTGATAGGGCAGAACTGTCAGCATTTAAGCAGCTGACTCCTCTCTCACTACCTTTCCATTACTTAGCTTTTTTTCTGATGTGTCACATTTCATATCAATAATTTGCTGGACTGACAGTAACCTGGCGGTCAGCAGTACACTTAGTCGGTCATTTTAAGGCATGTCAGATAACTGAAAATGGAAGGAATCCGATATTAAAAGACCTAGCAAATTTTTGTCATGTCAATTAGCTTAGAAAATAGCCTCCCGTCTGTCTGTCTTTTGGAAAAAGCTCTCTTGAGGTCAAGCTGTTGGCTGAGCTGGAACCAAAGAAAAATGTTTAAAAATACAATTAAAAAAAAAAATTTAAAGAGTAGACTTTAGTACATGCATTTTAACCAGAAGAGAATTGGCTGTTTCAATCCATTTTGACTTTAAGGATGGCAACAGATGTGTAAAAACAATTCTTAATTCATTATCTATATCGCTTATCCTGCACTCTGGGTTGTGGGGGGCTGGAGCTTATCCCAACTGTCATTGGGCAAAATGTAGAGTTCACCCTGGACCGGACGGTAGTCGATCACATGCACACATATAGAGAAAAAACAACTCTTTACTGTCATTCATTTCTGAGTGTTTTTGGACTGCGAGAGGAAACCGGAGAACCCAGAGTAAACTCACGCAGACACAGACAGAACATGTGCAAAATGCTGCCTCCGCTTTTGTTTTCGTTAGGTTTAGAGAGAAATACAATGGTGGATGTAGACATGACGCTCAGGGTCCGTCGAGGGGTGACAGGAGGAGGGTTCCTGGTGCTTCGGTGTGTGACGAGAAGGAGGCCTTAAACATTCGTCGGGCGACTGGCGCATTGGGGTGAGAATGGGCTGCTATAAGCAAAGTTTCCTGTGTAATTCCTCGCGCAGTTTGTCCCAGATCCTGCCCACCAGTTCACTCTTTTGACCACACATCGCGGGCGCTCCATCTGTTGTAAGTGCTACAAGTTTATCACAAGGCAGGCCCATTTAATCTACACATCCACATACCGCTTCAAAGATATCCTTTCCTGTAGTTGTGCCATGCATTGATCTTAACCCCGAAAGTTCCTCTGTTACGCACAGATCTGAGTCCACTCCACGGATAAAAATTGACAGCTGCACAGTATCTGAAGTGTCTCTGCTCTTTCTCCGAACATATACTCTGCCTCCCACTGCCTCTGCCTTCAAAGTCCAACTTTCATTTAGCCATTTTGGGGGGAAATAGATAGCTGACAGTTGACAACAGATAACTCAGCAAGGCCAGCTGATGAGCGGGTGGGGCTCACGTTTGCCAACACTTGATTGACAAGTCCCACAGCACTCATAGTGCATTGTGGGACTTGTCGTATTAACGATGCTTGCGACATATCGGCGGGTAAACTCTAATTGTCATTAAATATTATCTTGCGTGCCAAAAGTAATCCCACTCAAGGCCTGCAGTTGAGTTTGACATAACTGATCGAAAGTGATCTTATTTTCCAGGTGAAAGGGCAAGTTTAAGTGTAACTTCAACTCCAGGTCTTAACTCACTATCCACTCATTTTACAGGGCTGACTGAAAATTGAGGTTTTTGTGCTGCAGGAGATATGTAAAGCAATAGCATTCCTTTTCTCAGTGACAAAAGGAAACTAAAGTAAAGCTGTTGAAGTCGGGGCAGCGGACAGAGGGGATTACAAAGGACTCATCACGGTGTCACTGTCACTCCAAGTTGACTTTTATCCAAGATATTTCACTCGTACAGGTCTAAAGAAGAGAGTTTATACAAATTTCCTGATATCATTTACATGTCGGGAAGAAGTATCATGAAGCTTTCGTATGGGGAAATCAAGATTTCTGACATGACGTATTTGGCACTAAACTCCATCAAATTATTTGTTTGTGTATTATTTTTATTAGGTGTAAAGAAATTGAGATGGTCGCGCATTCTTTGGCACTTCCATCTCACAACTGGAAGGTCCCTGGTTCAATTCCGACATGGACATTCTGTGTGGAGTTTGCATGCTGCATTGAGAGATGAATGGTTTGATGTTTCTATATGTGGCCCTGTGATCAACTAGCTACCGGTCCAGGGTGAACTCTGCCTCTTCCTCAATGACAGCTGGAATAGGCTTCAGCACCTCCATGACACCCAGTGCTGGATAAGTGGTATTGTAATAAGTATAAACAATACTTCTGTTGAGTCCTCACCTCAAGGGACTGCAGTCTTACTTACTTTATATCAATTTTGAATACCATCAGTTCGACTTTAATACTTTTGATCTTTGACATACTTTGCTTATTTACATCCATATTATTTGTATTTCAGCTTCACCTGAATTTTAAGCCTTAGTTTGTAGGC
Source organism: Fistularia tabacaria (assembly GCA_901007705.1). Taxonomy (NCBI): domain Eukaryota; kingdom Metazoa; phylum Chordata; class Actinopteri; order Syngnathiformes; family Fistulariidae; genus Fistularia; species Fistularia tabacaria. The sequence continues at coordinate 56,232 of CAAKHD010000120.1, read as the reverse complement.
TATTTCAGAAAACCCATGTGAGGAAAAATCTGCCTACTCGAATGAATGAAGGCATTCTGCACATTCCTGCTCCTACTGAAGTGATAAGTGACCAGGGGAGCGCCAGCACACTCACTGTAATCTTTGACAAATGAAATCATCACCAGATATTAGAATTAATGAGGGCCATGCTATGCTTAAAAGAAATATTGCCCTCGTCCATTATTCCAAAGGACAAAGCAGGTGTTCTTCACTTCTGGTTTTAAACACATACAAGCAGTCACACACCCACACTGCCGTCTTCTTTCCCAGTGGAGTTGTAACCACAGCTAATTTAGGAGGACAGAAATGATGTTGTACTGTTTCCAAAATGGCTTTGGCGGTTGTGAGAAGATGGTGATGTTGCGCTGGCAGTGGCACCTGTGGGGAGAAGCTGGTCGGTGTGGGTGTGTGTGTGTGTGTGTGTGTGTGTGTGTGTGTGTGTGTGTGTGTGTGTTTTTCTGTACGAATGTTTGCACTTTTGACTGTGTGGTTTTACACAGGGTTAACTTAAGCACAAAAGGTTAACAGTAAATTATGCATGAACACAGGTGTGAACAATGACCTAATTTTCTTAATGTAGTGTTTAAAAGCAAAGAAACAATCCACCAGCAACAGGCAGGGAAAAATGGGAGACTTTTTTTAATGACTTTTAGAGAAGGGAAGAGAAATGGTGAGTCAGGTTCACGTCTTTCCATCCATCATCTGCCGCTTATCCTGCACTCAGGGTTGTGGGGGATGCTGGAGCCTATCCCAGCTGTCATCAGGTGAAAGGCAGGGTACACACGGGACTGGTCGCTGGCCAAACAACCATTCACTCAGGGCAATTTTCCTGGACTGTGGGAGGAAACCCACACAGACACGGGGAGAACATGCAAACTCCACACAGAAAGGTCCCCTTATCCAAATCAAACCAGGTTCCTTTTTACTGTGAGGGAAAAGCGCTAACCACTGCGCCACGGAGCTGCCAGGGTTCATGTCCTGCTAATTGGAAAACCCAGTGATCTTCCAGCCTGTTGAGCCCATAGCTGGGATTTACTGTCATTAATATAAAGAAAACGCTCTCACATTGATCTAAATGCTCCACTGGAACTTGTTTTACTCCTTGATATTGATTTAAAGCTGTTGTTCGAAAAGCACTAATTAATAATGGGAATAAAAGTGTCAGGGATCATTAGGATCAGCATAATTTAATTCTCATTTTATTATTTAGTTAGCTATGTCTCGAAAACAGGACACTCCAGTTTCCTTCGTGCAAGGGTTACCAGCACATTCTTTAAACCACAGGAAATGTACATAGTACCGTGTTTCACATGATTTATGACTAGATTCTTTATAATAAGCAACCTAATTACAGGAGCTATTAAAATTATGTGCAGCCAAACCAATTAAGCTGTCTGGCCCTCTGAATGTTTTCTGTGGGGGCGTTTAAGGTTCATCAGCAGTTAAGCAGTTAAGGAGCACAGTGGTAGGTTGTTTTTTTTTTGGTTGTTCTTTTATAGATATACAGCAGATCATATTTACAGCAACTTTATTGTATCTACAAGTATATAAATGTAAATGCGCTGGCTTATTTGTATGAGAATGAGTACATGTGGTGGAACAGGACATTTACATTTGGAACAAAAAGGTATATGAGCAGTCTGCCTCAGGGTTTAAGGCACTGCTATGAGACATTGAGACAGTAATAGGGACCTTTAATGGAGAAAGAACCAGTTTAAAACTATAAACAACATCCCAAGTTATCAGTACTCTACTAATGATCTGTCCTTTTGATTTTGCTGTATTTTTGTGTTTTTTTTCTTTTCAATAGCTCAATTAAGCAGCAATAGATTATATATTGTGCGGAGATAGTTATTAGTGACAGCCTGCATGAAATGGAAACCTTGCTTATTAGACTTGGGTCTGCATAAACAACAAGCTAATATGGAAAACCCAAGGGAAATTTTCCCGACGCCAACAGTTACACAAAGGGTGCACCCCCATCATGACAACTAACAGTGCAGGTTAGTGTAACACAACAGCAACGACATTGTAAAACTATTCACATTATGGGGTTCTCTAACACAGAACCATGAGAGGCTCCCAAAGGTCCTTGTAGCCGCAAAGGATTCTGGGGTTCTGCCAGCCAGTCTTCCCACCACATGCTACAATATAATGGAATGGCAATTGGGCATTTCACCATGAGTGCATGCTACAGAAGGTTGCATTTCCTGATTTCTAATGGCCAGGGTGGACAGCCCAAATATTCAATCACATACATTCCCATATTGATTGCTGACCTTTTTTTCAATTACCTCAGTGGATTTTGAGGCACATAGATGCATTTTACCGATGGGATCCTGTGTTTACATTATACTGTCTGCAGTTGTGGAGGGTCATATGATTCTTATTTACTCTTCTTTTTTCACTGTATTGAATGCATCCGCCGTGATGTCCTGAAGTATATAAAACCCATGGGAATTCAAGAGGTCTTATACAACCCAGTCGAGAAGTCAGCAAAACTCACCAGTAAGTGATGAAAGTCAATGGAGACCAGCAAGACATAACATAGTATTAACAATAGCAACAAATTCCTGGTTTATCTATTAACTTGGTGTTGGAAAGCCGGCACACAGAAAACTTAGACCCATCCACTCACTAAAGTCCACCACAGTCCATTGTCATTTGAGACTCTAGACTCTAACCATTAGAATAATAACTTCCTTGGACACAACTAAATAAACACAATTTTAAGATAAGATAAGATAAGATAAGATAAGATAAGATAAGATAAGATAAGATAAGATAAGATAAGATAAGATAAGATAAGATAAGATAAGATAAGATAAGATAAGATAATACTTTATTGATCCCCATAGGGGAAATTCGGGTGTTGCAGCAGCAACATTAGAGGAAAAAAAACAAAAAAATAGGAAAGATAAATACACACATATGACAGTGCAAACACATATGCATATGCACATAGGTCACCATACATTCCACACATATGTATACATACATTTTTACACACATACCCATACCTACATAAATGTATATATAAACATGTACACAATATACACAATATACACATACACATATATACATACACATTTACACATTTTCTCATGAGAAATGCTTCTATTCAGGATGTGTATAGTTACCATTTGTCTCATAACATTTGTTATTGTTTTCGCCTTTATTTCTTTCACTGGATGATGGCAGTATCCTGGATACCATTATTTTGAAGGAAGCGCACTCTACCAGCATAATCTGGCTAATCCCCAGTGAACACATTTCCTGGTCACATGGCATAATGGCATGTCAATATGTTGAATTGACCACCCAACATTTCTCATTTTATTGTGAGAAACAGTTAAGTTATGGCAAAGAGGAAAATCTATAAAACCTGAATATTATATATCTCTCTCTCAGCAGTTGTGAACTACATGAAAGACAAGATAAGATAGGATAATACTTTATTGATCCCCATCGGGGAAATTCTTTTGTCGCAACAGCGCAAAAACAACAATATCAATAAATATGAGTATAAATATAAATAAGAGAGACAATAAAAAAAAGTCAAAAGATATAAAAAAGTAGATACACATGGAAGATAAATAAATAAACAGCAAGGGTGAGAATAGACAACCAAAACAACAACAAGGGAAAGGATAAAGACAGAATGAACACGACAATGAAACCATGACAACAGTAAACAGGATGCAATGGAGTGATATTAATAGGGATAAGAACAGAAAAACAACGGGATTAGGGCACGACACGTGTGAGCGAGTGAGGTAGTGAGGTGATGGTAGCACAGATGCACCTCCAACCAGTCAGAGTTGTGTGCTGTCCAGACTCCTATGATACAGTCTGATCGCCGTGGGCAGAAAAGAGCGTCTGAAGCCTTCAGTTCTGCACCAGGGTGAAATGAGCAGTTAGCTGATTGAGCTGCCCATCAGCCGTAGTTTGCCCTTCACCCTCCCCACTGCCACTAATTCAAGATGGTCCAGGTTCAGTCTCACCACCAAGTGGGCTTTCCTCACTAGCTTGTTGAACCTGTTGACCTCACCAGTCCTGGCACTGCCCTACCAGCACACTATAGCAAAGAAGAGTGCGCTGGCTACCATAGACTGGTAGAAGGTCTTTAGGGGCCCACTGCAGACACCAAACAACCTCAGTCTCCTCAGGAAAAACACCCTGCTCTGACCCATTCCGGTAGAGGGCTTCCGTGTTGTGTGTCCAGTCCAATTTATTGTTAATGTGGACCCAAAGGTACTTGTTGGAGTCCACAATCTCCACCTTCTCACCCTGGATGGTGATTGGTATACATCTCCTCCGATTCTTACTGAAGTCCACCACCACCTCCTTGGTCTTTGAGATGTTAAGTAGGAGGTGGTTTTGGTTGCTCCACTCAACAAAACTCGCACTCAGGTCTCTGTACCCCTCGTTGTCATCGTTGTTGATCCAACGACAGAAGAGTCATCAGAGAAGTTCTGGAGGTGGCAGGAACTGTAGTTGTCGGAAGTCGGAGGTGAAGAGGGTGAAAAGGAATGGAGACAGTACAGTACCTTGGGGCACACCTGTGCTGCAGAGTGGACAACCGTGTGCAGCTGTCCACCCTGACATACTGCGGCTGTCGTCTGAGGTAGAACAGAAAGAACAGATTTCCAATATTCAACCACAGATTTAGATATAAACTACTTTTCACTGGAAGTGTTTTATATAGATTGTGGATCTTCTCATTCCAGCTCTCCAACCATCAATCTCTTTTGTCACAACAGCACTTGTACTCTTTGTTTTACTTCTGCAAGGAGGAATGAACGGGAAAAGATGTGAACACTAGAAAAATAAAGCTATTTTGTACTGTCACAAGTCTCCACATGAGGAAGAAAGGGGGAGCTGGAGAAGCAAGGGGAGCAACAGGAGTGGATCTGTCCATCCATCACGACCATGCAGGACTGACACAACAAAAGATGGAGTGCCGGGAGAGGCCTCTCGGCTGCGAGAGCCGGGGAACTCGAAACAATATTTTTTGGTGCCTGTCAGGCTGTCCAATAAAGGAGGCCGATATATGAACTATCTAGCACTGATGTAATGCGCCTCATAAATCTGCTTTAATTACTCTGTGTGGGGACAGCCAGTGGGAGCCTGCATTTGGATTTATGGTGTCTCCGCTCGGCATCTTAACGACTCTGTGCTTTTAATATCATTACCCTGTAATTTATTATGCTGCCAGGGTGCACACCCAAACCGTCAGCATAACTCTTGTTTATTTATGCCCATTTAAAGGCCACTTCGGTGACATAGGCATTTAGCACATTTCAGTTGGACTTTAATCATTTGTCCTAATGAGGCCATTATGCAGCAATGTCCTCTGGCTAGCTCCAACTGTGACTTGATGGTTCAGGCCAAGCTCTGGAAAGCTATTCAGGGGGCAAGATAGAATTTGCTGGGTCATGTTCCTCCATGTGGGTCTCGCTTACTTTCCAAAATCAGTGCCACTCTCTAGATAGCCAGACTAACACTGGGTTTGAATGGCACCGTTTATCAGAATCAGAAAAAACGTTATTTGTGCCCGAGGGCCACATGGGGTAGCAGCATCAAATTGTGAATATATGGATGAATATATAATATGGGTAAAATAAATAATTGTATCGAATTGTGCAAATTGTACCATTGGTAAGAGACTTTGAAATAACTTGCGCTCTACATTTATATAATAAATATATCATGTGCAACATTATACTCGGCAGGGGAGGGGCAGGGGGGGGGGGGTAACTCTGGGGACAAAGGTTGCCCTTCTCCTCTGAGTTTTGACGACAGGGCAGTGGAGTGTGCCACCTGAGGGGAGCCACTCGAAGGCCGGGTGTAAGATGTGGGACTGATCTTGGAAGATTTTTTTGGCTATTTTTAGGATTTGACTGTCATGGAAGCGGGAGAGAGGTGTGAGGGGGTGGCCAATTATTTTGGAGCAGACTCCACTCCAGGCGATTCCTGTTGTGTTGGGTGATGGAATGGAACCAGCAGGTGAAAGAGGAGGTCATTACATTCTCAATGAGGGCATAATAGAACGTGGTTAGGATTGTGCTGCTTACCTTCCAGGGCAGGTACCGGCGCTGGTGATATTTCCTGATGATCTCCACAGTGCTCAGGAGGTTTTCAAGGACAGCTCCGAGGTATCTGTACTCCTTTACCATTTCTACTGGCTCCCCCTGCATGGTGGAGGTGATTGCCTCCTCCAGTTGCCTCTGCCTGCTGGAGAATTTGATGACCATGTCCTTAGTCTTGCTCACATTCAACTTCAAGCTGGAGGCTTCACACCAGAGCGCGTAGCCCTGGAGGGCTGAACCGTGGTGGAGTGAGGGGAGTTTCCAGATGTCTGTGTGTGGAGTCGGAAAGGATGATCTTGGCATCATCCACCCCTTTTCAAGCCCTATAGGCGAATTGGAGAGGATCAACCAGGGGTTCAATTACTCTGGTGATGTGAGTTTTTACAATTCTCTCCAAGGCCTTCATCACCAGTGAAGTGAGAGCCACAAGTCTGAGGTCGTTCAGGGACTCAGGGGGTCCCTTTTTTGGGATGAGAATCACTTTTGAGTGTTTCCACATCTGGGGCACTGTGCTGCAGGACAGGGAGTTATGGAAGAGGAGATGGAAAACTCCCCCCAGCTGCTCGGCACAGTGCTTAAGAGTATGTACACCAGGCACTGTGGAGACCCTGTTTCTCCTAAGGGCTCTCAACACTTCCTCGGAGTCGAAGACCAGGGCGGGGCAGTACGGTTTGGGAGTGGAGACTAAGGTCTCAATCTGGGATCTGTTGTCACTGTCAAAGTGGGTGAAGAAGGAGTTTAGGTCATTGGGGAGTGATGTTGGGTTACTTCCTGGGATTGGAACAGGTGAATGGCCAGGGGAAGAAGTGTTCAGCGAGGCCATATTTTCGATCCTCTGCCAAGCTGAGCGGAGGTCCCCTTGTGCAAAGGTTTGCTCAACCTTGTTCTTATAATTCAGCTTGGCAGTCTTTATGGCTTATTTGACCTCCTTATTTACCTCCTTCTTCTCAGCCTCAGAGCCAACGAAGAAAATTCTTTTTGTATTAAGAATCTTCTGTAGCTCTTTTGTCACCCAGAAGGAGATGTAGGATGAGACAGTCTCCACCTGCTCGCCAATATCCTTGGCTGTGGACATAAGAGTATCCCAGTTCTTTGATTCAAAGCATCCCTGAAGCCTATCAATGCTGTCTGGTGTCCACTGCTTGATGATCCTAGTTACTCCACCTGCTCTCCTTACCAACAGTGCATAGGTAGGGGCAAGCAGGCTGGAGTGATGGTCAGCAAAGCCAAGGGGAGGGACGGGGACAGCTTTGTAGGCATCAGGGATGGATCTGAAACATTTGTCAAGTGTATTCCCCAGATGTGTTTTACAGCTGACATACTGATATCCTTTACTGGAATTCTTTAAGAGCTTTGTCTGGTGAGCAGTGATTGAAATCACCCATGATGAATTTGGGGGCATCAGTGGAGATCTGCTCAAATCTGTCAAGTATGGATCTGATATGCTCTGAGGCTGAGGTTGCATTGGCTTTGGGGTGGATGTATACCAGGATCAGGGAAAGTTGTGTTACTTCTTTAGGGAGATAGAAGGGGTGCAGGGAGACTGCTCGGAGCTCATTGTCTGAGTTGCATAGCGCCTCCCCCATACTAACAGTGACCTGGTCTACCCTTATGGGATGACCGAAACCGTCTATGTGCAGTGGAGCATCATTATTGTTTAGCCATATTTCTGTGAATGCAAGGATAGAGGCAGTCCAGTACTTGTGCATGTGGTTGTCATTAGCCTTGAATTCGTCCGTCTTCCCACGAAGCAAATGCATGTTGGCCAACATGACCGAGAGAGAGCACTCGATATTTACCTCCCTCCCATCTGAGTCAGCCTCTGATACTGCCCTTTTTCTTTCCCCTCCTGGTCCTTTTTTTGTTGAGCAGGGGGATTGTGGAGGGTGGGAAGTTTGGGGAATCCTGGTATGGGGTACACAGAATCTCTTCCGGGAGGTCTGGAAGTGTTGTGTGAATGATGGGACAGCTAGAGCAGCCATTTCCTGGAGTACGCAATCCTCTGTCCACTTGGCATCTTTCGGTGGGGCAGTACCAGAGATCCAGGTGAGCACCGGAGTTCCAGGCAGGATCGCCGGATAGTTAACCTCTCATTACCCCCCATCTCTTTTTTTTTCTATTCATCCACCACCCCCATCACCACTTCTCACTTGTCTGACTGCTGAAGAAAAGAAACAGTGGAAGAGAGGGAAGAGAGTCAAGATAGGGGTAGAAATGAGAAAGAAGTGAGGACAGGATTTGGGTTTCTGAGCCATGTCATGCTAATGCTTTCCAGATCAGGCACTGTATTACACTTGGGCGATAGCCCGTTTCACCCATCCCCCTAATTCTTGCTTCTAAATGCCTGCCCAAGCAACGTTGACGTGACACATCAGTTTTGCTTCCCCTTGCAATCTGATACCTCTGAGTTTGCCACCTTGCTAAAGATTTGATTAATGTTGTTCCATTTGGACTCCATAATTGGCTGCGACTGGAGCATAGAATAATCAGGCATTCCTATTCAGAGCAGGCAGCTAGTAGAGAAAGTGGAAAAGGGGAAAGGGGGCAGCAATACTAACGAGCAGGCTAGTTAATTAAGCCTGCATTGCAACAGCGACAGTTACTGATGACTGCTATGACATACTGCCTGCGTCTCCTCTCCTCTTCCTCCCCCCTACTGCTCCACTCATTTCCTCCTCTCAGACACCTCATGTGGAATGAAGGTAGCGGTGACTGCACTGCACTGCACCTTGTGGACAATTTTTACAATTTGTGTGTGTCTGTTGAGCAGCGGAGATTTTGGGGAAAGCAGACCCGCATTTGGTCTCCATTTAAAGTATTTCCCTTCCGTGGGCCTCCAAAAATAAAAACGATCTGATTCATTATCAATTCATTCCCACATTTGCAGGAATGAGTCGTTGTATTGATTTTCATTTGTGGCATAGGATGAATCTGTAAAGTGAACAACTGAGGACAAAATCCGCAATCTTGATGTCGGTTGTCTAAATCTGACCAGTAGTAACAGTTGAAATCTTATTAAGGGCAATCAGGAGACGACTGCATTCGTTGCAAAAGAAGTCTAATGGAAAATTACTCCTCTCATGTCATTACATTTATTTCAGTGAAAATTTCTGGTCTTAATCATCCTCAAGAAGTTCATTTTTTTACATAATGGCCCAATTCATTGTGAAATATAAACAGGTTGTTATTTACCTTGTGATTAAAAGAAACTAAGTGTAAAGTAGTGCCAATTAAAAATAGAGGTTACTTCATTGTCCCTCTGCCGTTTCATTCAAATAGGATGGAATCCAGTTCAATTATTCAAAAATGGGTGCTGTGACACAGGGGGTCCTTTGAACAAAGGAATTGAATAAATCAAATTTGTAAACATATACAAAATAAAGGATGGTGTACTGTTCAGATTGTAAATGGGTAAGCTTGACCTTGAGCACGTCCATGTGGACCAAATAGGCCAACCAGAACAAAATGTATGGTCTTGAAGTTGGTACGCCATTCAGATCGTGAACGCATGTACTGGATGAGTCCCTGATGGCTTCCATCGTCCAAACCATTATCTCCGTGGTCCCGGTATGGAGTCCATCAAGGGGCCATCAACAACCACTCCAACCAAACCGGGGCCTCCAATAAGACAAAAAGAACCTGACTGGGCCCCTTGGGTATCACAGATGGGTGTAACCAGTCAAGTGCCATGACACCACAGAAGAAGATAGGGACACAAGCATGGGACTCCTCCCATATGCAGCACATTGTCAGACTTGTCTGTGTGTTTTCAAGAACAAGCCAGAGTTCTCAAAGCCTTTGAATATCCCAGCAATGGATGCTGGGATATTCAAAGGCTGTCAGTTGGTTTTTGTGTGAAAAAAATGATGTTGCAACTCATCCACGGCTCCGCCATTTTCTCTTGTTGCGTGACACTTTTATCTAAATATTCATTCCTCCTCCTATCCTTATGTTTCTATAGTTGGAACCACTGGTTCAGGCGTAGATGGGAAGAACATCTGGCGTAGATGGGAAGATGGGGAGATAGATAGTTTGTGTGATGATAGCATACCAAGGTGGAAGGAGGTTAAGGAAGTGGTGAAGCGAGCGAGGGCCTCTTCAGCTCCAGGACCTAATGGATGCCCTACCGGCTGTATAAGAGTGTACCAGATGTGTTGAGGTTTATGTGGAAACTGATGCAGGCAATTTGGAAGAAGCAGGTTATTCTCAAAGCTTGGCGCAGGGAAGGGGGACTCTTCATTCCAGAGGAGAGGGATATGTTAGAGATAAGTCACTTTTGACCAATTAGCTTACTTAAAGTTGAAGAGTAGATTTTCTTTAGTGTGGTGGCACAGAGGCTGTCTAGTTATCAAGGAAAGAATAGGCTAATTGATACTATGGTGCAAAAGTCTGGAATTCCTGGCTTCTCCAGGTGCTGAGAGCACACCTACATGATTTGGCACCAAATGCAGTCAGCTAGGCATGAGAAGAGGGACTTACATGTAATGTTTTTAGACCTGGCTAATGCAGTACCACATTGGCTGTTATGGGAGGTTTTTGATTACTTTAGAGTGCTCGGCAGTGTAAAGAGTTTGGTGAAAGCATACTTTGCTGATATTCAGCTCTCCTTTACCACGACAGAGTACACTACAGCATGGCAGCAGCTGGAGATAGGTATTATGGCACGGTGAACAATTTCTCCATTAGCTTTTACTATGGCAATGGAGGTAATTATTAGGGCTTCAAAATTGGTGTTTGGTGGAGAAAGGCTTCAGGGAGGGCTGCGCTTCCCTCCAAGTAGGGCCTACATGAATGACATGACGATGGTGACATCAACTATACAATGTACTAGCAGGTTGTTGGAGAAGTTAGATAGTAATCTGCAGTGGGCTGGACAGAAAGTTAAGCCAAGTAAGTCCAGGAGTATTTCAATTAAAGGGAAGGAAGTGGACAATCATCCTCTCAACCAGGGCTACAACCACCATTGGTACATGGAATGTGAGGACCATGTTCGAAGCTGGAGAGACCACACATCGAGATGAAGCCCTCAAGTGAAACCCCAAAGGGAAAAAAAAGAGAGATCGACCACCAAACACCTGGCGCAGAGACTGGGAGGCAGATGAGAAGAAAATGGGCTACACTTGGGGACAGCTTGACATGCTGCCTCAGGACCAAGATGCTAGGAGTACTCTTGTTGGTGGCCTAAGCCCCAGAAAGGGTGGTAGCCGATAATAGTAGTAGTAGACAAGAGAGTTGTGATAAATGGTGAAGTGGTGCTTACGATGTTAGAGAAACCAGTGATGAGTCTGGGTAGATGGTTTGACGCAAGTCATCGTGATAAGGGACAATTTGTGCTGTTTACGCAGGAAATGATTCAAGGCATTTTAAGTATAGCGAGGTCAGGACTCCCAGGGAGCTGTGGTTCTGGTGCTTGCAGTTTGGACTTTTTCCTTGATTGATATGGCCTTTGACAGTGTATGAGGTTCCTCTGTCTAAGGTTGAGAAGCTAGAAAGGATGTTGAACTCAGTTGTGAGGAAATGGCTCGGAGTACCATGCTGCCTAACATGCACAGCCTTGTATAGGAAAGGCATATTGGTGTTGCCAGTTTTTAGTCTGTCAGAGGAGTTAAAGTGTGCTAAGGTTAGATTGGAAATGACTGTCAATCAGTAAAAAGACATAGTTTGGCACCCATAGTTAGAACAGCAAGGAATTGGAACCTGAAAGGGACAGTACAGCAAGCACAGGTTGCCCTAAGCCATAGGGGTATTGTAGGCCGGGTTCAGCATTGGCGTGGAGGCTTAGGGTTAGATGTAAGAAAACAGGTGTGGATCAGGCATCAGTTTGCAGAAAAGAGGAAGTTTATAGTTAATGAAATACATAGGCAAGAGGAGGTAGTAAGGCATACTAGAGCAATGTCTGAAAGGTGTGATACAATTGGTTGAATGAACATGCACCTAAAACCTACTATGGACCTTGAATACATCTTCTTTTCATGGATATATGAGCTATCACCAAAGTTAAGATGTCCTATAAAAGAGCTTAGACTGTAACCTAAAACTTGTTGCTTCACAAAAAACACATGGATTTTGGATGTAAATTTCCATAACGGAACAGTGACAATTTGACCATTCCTGTTTTCTGCAACCTCCATATATAATCTCCCATACAGGAACTGCTAAAGCTGGTTACTGGATTTTGTTCTTTCTGAAAACCTATAAACTGGCAGTGGAATTCCTTTTTTTGTTTCACAAAGGTAATTTATGCACTGTGCCAGTGTGTGTGTTTGTGATTGTTTGTGTGTGTGTGTGTGTGTGTGTGTGTGTGTGTGTGTGTGTGTATGTGTGTGTGTGTGTGTGTGTGTGTGTGTGTGTGTGTGTGTGTGTGTGTGTGTGTGTGTGTGTGTGTGTGTGTGTGTGTGTGTGTGTGTGTGTGCGTGTGCGCATGTGTGCATGCATTTGTGCTTATTTAGTTGACTGCTGTCACTGAACTGTAAAACAGCAATTAAATGAATGAGGGATTCATCATGTTGATGTCAAGACTTTGTCTCCTGGCATCACTCTGAGAGACGGACTACCCGCCTGACAGACAATCTATCAGAACGTGTCCCACGGTAACACTGCTTCTTCTTTATTAAATGCCAGCATTGGAATATTTTGTACATTTCTTATTCTGCCACCATGTGTCCTGCCTCTGGCATTTTTTCATGTTTCCAATCTTAAGGTTGAAGGTCGAGCAGTTCTGGTCTTCGAGCGAACCACGAATTCCACACATCCTTTGGATCTTGACTGCTGGGACTATGATTTCTCATAAAATCTTTTAATAATACTGAGGAACAGCATTTTGTCAATTTTTATGGAAGAAGAAAGCAGATATTTGGCAACTTCTTTTGTGTCACACTGGAGTCAAATTTTCTGCTTCAGAGAAGAAGCAAAATTATTACTTTTATTTATTTATATATATATTTATTTATTTTACAGATTTATGCAAATCACATTAACTCACTGAGACTTTTTATTGCCTGCAATATCAAGAGTTGTCACATGTGTCACAGATAATGACTAAGTGAATGTCTAGATTCCTGTGATTTCTCATGAGATGATTTTAATTATTTGTTCAAAAAGGGCTGGTGATGTACACTTTTTTTGGTCTCATTTGACTGTTTAACCCCAACTCAAGCCCATAACCCTTTGGAAATCCATGGTTTTCTGCAGCCACGTCTCACATTCTTCCCACACGAACACCTCTGTAGCGCCTGTCTGTCCAGTGGGTCCAGCAGTGCAGCCTCTGGGAGGCTGGGGTTTCATCTGCCCGCCCGCCCCTCTCCAGCTTCCCTCCATCGGACAGCAAAAGCCAATGGGCAGCAAATCAAAGTGATTCCTAGAACTCTGGCAGTATCTTCTCTGGAGCTGGGTGTAGGTGACAGCAATGTCTGATTCGGGCAATTTAGCTTGTCTGCAGCCGCTGGATGCGGCCATTAAGTGCCAGTTTGTCACAGCTGAGATTTTATCATGTGAGCCCTCACATTCATTTGGTCAACACTTTAAATTATGGCATTCTAGGATTTAGAGATGCCAATAACCTCCTTTACATATTACTGAAAAGCAACTGGAATTGAACAGGCTTGTTTACAATTGTTGTAAACAATTGTTGTCGTATAAAATACAGGTGAGAAAACTTTTCCTGAAATTCAAAGAGATTTAAAGAAACAAGCACATAGATTCTAATTTCTGCATTTAAGAAATGAAGAACTGATAACCTCTCTACCTACAGACAGAACTCCTTTTCAAAATTGTATAAATAATAGATATCTTACATCATACTTTTTGCCATGTGTTTTATTCTAAATATCACATTTGTTAATGGCTGACTATAACTCAGATATTCACAACACAACACATGAAGGAATTTCCACCCAGATATAGCTGCCATTTTTCTTCTTGTCTGTGTTTGTGTCTGTGTGCATGCATTTGTTTGTGCATGTGTGTTTGGTATATTTTTCTGTAATGAGAGAACAGTGGTGTGAGAGTTTAAAGTGATGACAGCAGATGAGTGCTGTGTTTGGAGAAGCTTTGGCTCTTTGCAGGATAAGAGATTGCTGTTTTTCTATATGCCAGCACTATGTATGTGTGTTGTATGTTTGTGTGAGCCAGGAGACAAAATTCTGTACAAAGAATCCTTTTGAGGAATGTCACTTTATTTTGGGGGACCCACAACCCCCCACAATATAAATCTTCCAGCCACAAGGGAAACTGAGTTTAAGATCAGAGCATAAGAAGGGTTATGGTATGGAAATGATAATGACTTTGTGTGCGTGTGTGTCTAGATGATCGTGGGTTGTCGCTTAGTCAGACAAACAAGAGGTTAATTCTGTCTCTCTCACTACCTGCATGTTTATGTGTTGAAAGCTGTCTCTCTGAGCTCCCTGACAGCTGTGACATTACTGAACAGTCGGGCTAAGTGTGTGTGTGTGTGTGTGTGTGTGTGTGTGTGTGTGTGTGTGTGTGTGTGTGTGTGTGTGTGTGTGTGTGTGTGTGTGTGTGTTTGATGACAGCAACCATAGAAAAGCAGCCTGGGATGGCCCAGAGAGGGGAGGACAGGGGGTGGAGTGGAATGATTCATGTGCCAGGAGGAGTAGGAGAAGGAGGAGGGAGTGGGGGAGGTGCTAAGCAGCGTCTTGAACTGATGCTGACCTCAAAATAACCCCTCTGATCCCTCCCTGACCCTATGGCCCTCACTACGGTCCCTCAATAGACAGACAGAAGTGCAAAGCAGGGTGTCATGGAAGATGGAAGTATGTTTTTTTTTTTTAAATTAGGTGGTTGTATTGTATCTGAATATTATTTATTCGGAGAATATATGGTAGTTGCCATTTTTGTGCATCAGATGAGCAGCTCCTACAGCAGCTCTTACCAGCCACATAGGCAGCTTTATTTGTATGGAGTGACTGAAAGCACCAAACAGTAAAAGGTAAAACATGATTTCAGATTTACATAAAGAAATTGCCATGTTTCTTTGTAAACAATGTAGGTATAAGAAATAAATCAGAATCTAAAATGTTTTTTTTTCTAGTTTAATTGCACAATATTTAATGTTACAGCTCACATCTGAGTCACGTGGCATGAAATTTTCTCCTCTTCCTGCAGCGGGGGGTGAGGGGGTGGAACCGAACATTCCTGGTTCAATTTCTTGTTCCTTCTCACCTGTCGAAATGTTGCTGAGCAAAACACTGAACCCCGAGCTGCTCCCCTGGCGCTGTTCCTTAGCTGCCTTCTGCTGATGGTTCATCCATGATGGGTTCATCCGAATGCAGTGGTCAAAATTTCTCTCATGTTGTGTTTTATGTAACAATAAACGCATTTCTTCTTCTATTAATTCATAATTTAAACATACAAAATTTCCTTTTCTATTTTCAGTGGTAAGTATTACAAAACATTTTGCAGCATCTGAATACAAATTTACTGAATGTTTGGAAAATTAAAGAATATTAACAAAATAAATGAATAAATACAACGTCTACATGCCTGCATGTATTATATCAATGGTATCCATTGGTGATAAAAATCATTTAAATCATTTAATTTGTCAACTTCGGCCTTCCATATCTGTCAGAGAGACCTTCGAGTGGGCTGCTGCCTCATAAAACCCCTTTCAGATGGAGGTAGGGGGGAGGAATCAGAGAAAGTTACACACGCCATCACTGTTGAAATCTGGTGCCTCGGCCCTTTATTTAGGCCCCCACATGACTGACTCAGGGGGTCTCTCCTTTTAGAAAGCCACCAGGCAAAATTAGGCCCAGTTCAAAAGATCCTGCATGTCCCATCTATTTATAAAGATGTGATTTATTGTCCAAGTGATCTTTCTTTTAGCAATGGACTGGAGGAGGAATAGTAAACATCTGTTAAATCTCAAGGGATTTTCCCAATTGCAAATTGCGGTTCTCCTACTTTGGCTCTCACACAGTTGCTCCCTTTCATCCTTTATTCCCCTGAGAAGCAACACAACATGTCAAGTAAACAAACCCACGTGTCCTTCGCAGTTACAGACCCTCCGCCCCCAACTCTTGAACTTAAATAGGATGTGATGACATTTGAAATGGCAGCTCTCTTCAGTAGTCATTTCTCACGATGGCTAAGAAAGAGTTTAGGGTTCCAAAAATAACTTCTTCATTTTCAATTAATCTGTATTTAAGACTTAAACCCTAAAACCACCATCCCAAGATCAAAAACTGTCATCAAGTATTTTCACACAGTTTATGTTTCTGGTTTGGTGGAAAGAGGCAGCAGAATACTAAACACTGACAGTGAAAAACCTAACTTCAAACACTCAAGCACAAAGCGGACACAATGAAAGCGTAGAGGGGACCTTCTCCAGTAAGAGGTGACAAATCATTATTACGTTTCCTTGTCTAACTCAAGGTTTTGAAAAGAAACAGATGAAAATATATGCCTAAAGGCATATCTCACACTTGTGATCAATATGGCATCAGATTGAAACAAATTTCTTTCCATGTTGACACACCCGCAGCACATAGGGCTGATTTACCTGAAATGACTGTTCAATAACCTGTAATCTATATTCTGTGTTGATTTAACAACCTTCAGTTAAGTGTGATGCTTTTTTCTTATTTTTCTGGAAAAGCATAATGTGCTTTGCATATAACAAATTGGCAACAGAGAGATCGCACTAATAAGATTCCATACAGTGAGCCAATGCTCATGCCCACATCACTGTTTGCAGGCGCTGCTTCACATCCACATTCCTGAGCAATACTTGTACTTTCTAAAGAGATGCAACATCAACAGGGTATATGACTTTCCCCTGTTTGGGATTTCCCCCACCCTATGAAGCAAAATTTGCATAATTTGAGTGCTTTGAACTGAAATCAAATCAGTATAGACGTAGCCTAAGAGTTGGGAAGTAACAGGAAAAGCACTTTTGTGTTCCTCTTCCAGTGAAGGAGAACATCGTCATGTGATTTTTCTGAGTTCTGTCTTCCTTAACGTTCATGGTGGAACCAAATTTAATCATGACCCACCTTCAGACTGGAACACGCTGCCTTTTTTGGCCAAAGGAGAAAGTTTCACTTAAAACAAAAGACACACGCAAAGAAACACAAGGAAACACAAAGAAAACTCTTCTGGATTCTTTGTGTTACACTCATCGGAAAAAAAGGTTTGTGTGGGTGTGTGTCTCGATAAGGTGTCAAGGTTTTATCTTAAACCTCAACATTACTTATATTTTATCATCTTTATTTGATTGTCTTTGCTATCTTTATTTCTTTATTCCTGCTAATCTCTTCCTATTTATTTATTTTATTTTTCTCTGTATGGACCACTTAAAACTACTCAGTTTATATGTATTAATTTCGTATCGAAATGCATTCGTCACAATCCAGTAAGTACAGGCATCACAAGCATGTTAAGTATTTCAAGATAAATATAACTCTTATTTTCAAATGATCAAAGCTGTCCTAATTTCAGCTCTGATTGTTGTTTACAATCTTATTGATATAATTTATCTGCTATCATCTGATCATCAAGCAAAGCGAATTATTCAAACTATATCAAGGATCCCAAAGAAGTCATTTCCAGATCATATAAGGTCAAATCAAATGTCAAATTCCACAAGTCACAAGTTGGATTTCTAAATTTTATTTGGACATAAAAAGTTCAATAGTAAGAACTGAGGCTTAAGGCCACACATGAAAATTGTTTTTTTTTTAAAGTGTGCATCTTTGATCTGTCATACAGAAAAGATTCATAATGAAGCATTGTTATCGAGTGTCAAGACTGAGAAACTTGTTTTCACTTTCCATTGCAGTTCTCAGTGTAAAAGATGGAAAGAGCAGAGTGTGTGTGTGTCTCTGCCCTGTGTCGTGTCTCTCGGCAGCCCAACCGCCATCACCAACACTGTATTGGTCCTCGTGCTACACTTGCAGTCTCACTGTCCGGCTGTTTTGACACGAGACCTTGGACTTGTTGTGACTGATTTGTGGAAGCTGCAGAGAGACAGACAGCGAGAGAAATAAAGAACCAGAGACAAATGGACAGACAGTGAGAATGAATAGGCCTTGATCACTTGTCTCCTCGCCTTCCTGCCAGTCTGCCTGCTGGGCCATGGCTCTGCAGTGTGTAGACCCCCCTATAATTACACTTTACGACTTGAACCACAGTAAATGCTACATAAATCTTCTGACACTCCCCCGATTACATCCCCCCCGCCCTCCCCAAGCTCACACACACACCCCTTATCATGCAAACATCGTAATCCCTGCCCGCAATTTCCTCCCTTTATTGGCAGTCACTTCTGATTTAATGGTGCTTTGATGATTGCACAGTAAAATGCTACATGGGGTGAGATCGCTCCAGATTGCGTGGTAGAGGAGTGTGTGTGTGTGTGTGTGTGTGTGTGTGTGTCTGTGCGTGATCACTGCCAGTGTGTTTGCTGACAGAATCCAGGCCTGGCTAGTTTTGGGTTGGAATTCGTCAATAGAGGCCTGTGCAGCTCAGCCAAGGCAATGTAGCTTGTTGTATTCCTGTTTTAAATCACTGTAAACACCCGACCCCGTTGCCGCTCTGGCACCAAGGAAACATAAAGGAATCTTGACTGTACAAACAGCTTTATAGCTCTGCGAAGCTTGTCTTTGGTCCCATCAGCCTCTTGTGAGTTACAGTGTGCCGCTGAAATGGGATTACTTGAGGTGAGGGGGCACTGAGTTCATCAGCCAATCAGGATGTGGGGGTCATACCTTTTGGCTCCTGCTGTTGGAGCAAGATTTACAGGAGCAACTCAGCGGTTATGGATACTTTTCTTTAAACTTAGAATGCACCTGAAGTGAAAAAGATTCAACAACACATTACCCACCATGCTTTTGAAGCTAAAGAGAGGGAATCGTCTGTTTCCGATTCCACCCTTCAAATATTTGTATGTTATCCCACAATGTTTTTCCAAAATAGTTCGGTCAAACTGCTTGGCAAGTACTGCAATTTAAGTTTTAGTGCAAATTGCAAATACTCCCATGACATACTGTTGCATGTAGATCCGTAATCATAGTTTAATAATAGTTTTCGTTAAAATTGTTTTCTTTATTGATCATGTCATTGTGAAACTCAGTTTGAAAGTTTTTATCTTATTTTGTTCCCTATTGCAAATGTTTCAGTTGAAAATGTAAATTATTTTGCGACATTCCTAAGCTAATGCTAATGCAGGTGGCTAACACAAGTTCACATACAGTCCTTTATTTCAAAATAGAAATTTAAAAAAAAGGAAACAAACTCAGTTGTTCCTGACAGGTTCCTGACAACTGCTCAGTGTTGTATGTTTTTATCATTTCGTTTATAATTTTTGTGGTGTCGAAATCTGTGAGAGTAAAAGTTATCCTCATGTTATGAGGTCATGCTGTAGATAACAGCAATGTTATGTACAATGCAAAAGGCCATTGCATGAAATTAGTAACTAAATTATGTTAAAACTAGCAAAGAAGTTTCAATGACTGTTTAACTCTGCCATTGTCACCGTGCTTTCATGCCATTGTTGATGTATCTGTAGGATTCCTCCAATACTTGTTTGATGTGTGCTGCAGTGAGCAGAGCCAATGAGGACTTCGAAGGAGTTCTGCAACCAAGTTTCTCACAAAGTGTAAAAAGTAATGAGCTTTGTTCTTGTTCTTGCAGCCCTGAGAGTGAGAACAAATTTCTTGCTTGTGTATGCAGATGCTTTTAGTGCTTTTAGGTGCAAAATATCAGGTGATGTCACCAGCTAACATTATTTATATCAATTTATAAAGGTTATAATTTCAGGAATGGAACAGTCAATCATTTATGATGATATTCAACAAGGTGCTCCACCTGACTCCCCAAGACAAAGCAGAAAAACAATGTTACTGTGTCCACAAGTCCATGAGCAGTATAAGCTTACCGGGGTTAAGATAAAACTACTGTATATTGTCAATTTCAGCCTAATTGATCACAAAAAAACACCAGGAAAATGTAAAAACATGGTCGATCCATATTTTCAGCCTTAATAGTGCAGACATAACAAGCTTTCACCCAAGATAGGCAGATTATTACAATGTCTGTCTGCCACATCATACCCTGTTAAACTGGGAAATTGGCCTGTCTGTTATATTAAATCTGATGTGGAATATTTACGTAATCTCAGATTAGAAAATCTACCACAAAAAATATCTACTAATGTTCTACATTTAGACTGGGAAATGCTTTTAACGTCTATTTACCCAGAGTCAACATATGAACCCACTGCACTTTTGAGTTTTTTACTTCTTATACATAATTTTTTTGTAAGTATTATGTAAATGTAGTTTTTTGTTCTCATATACCCTTCTGGTGACTGGTCTCAAGTGAGTCAGAGTTGAAACATGAATACTTATAAATATTTGTGTGTAATAATCACACAGCTGCCCTCATATGAGGAAAAATTAAGGTTACTTTTAAACCTACTTTATTTTCAATGGCAATGATTAGTTTTATACATATTTCAGTCCCACTTGTACTTCAGAATGAAATATGTACAGCAAGCACACTTCTGTCCCATCTCATGAGGATTTTTCCTCTCGCAGATGTTTAAAACGAGTCTTTAGCTTGCATTTGAATGCACGAATGTGGCAGTGTTCCACTGTCTTTGCTCGTGGTATGATACACAAAGACCGAGGGTACACATAGTCTTGTTCTGCATTCCTTTGAAAGCCCATTGTCAATACAAAAGAAGACCTGCAGGTAGAAGTATCTAAATGTTTTCAGTGGCGTCAGAGGGAACAATAACAGCGTTTTCATTAGCGTTTCAGACTAATGGCCTTCAGCATCCTGGGGATGAGAGAAAATGGGCTACGGAAAGGGAGCTATCCTCCATGGCAGACCGCCTCTGGAATGAAGGGAATCTTGTATCTATTTATTTATTTGTTCTCAAGTTATTTGGATGAGGGCCAGTGTGATGTAAAAAATAAACAGTCGGACACTGAATAAGTGTCATTGCAGGATATTGGTTACTGGAGAGTCATGATCATAAATAAACATCCGTTGGTCAACCAGCACCAACAAATTCAAAACTGGCTGCGAGCTGAAAGTTCAATGAATGAGACTGTTTTAATGAAGAAAATGTTAATTACATTGTAAAACTGCCCTCCAAAACTTGTACATACACATTACTCTCTCATCATCCATTCATGTGACCAGAAAACTCACTGCAGCAAGCAGTAAAGGTAACTACCTCATATACCCCATGGCCTGTATAATTCCACAGACTATTGAGGCATTTGGACATGAGGTTTGCTGACTGCGGCAGGCATTTCCCACATTTTAAATTATATTTACATTTGGTATAATATGAATTCTACAATACCTTTTCAAAACCACTTACTAAAAGCAATTAAAATATCATTTAATTGGGATGGTTTACACTCAATTGCAAAGCCAGAGCATTTTTGTAAATTTTGTGAAGATCTGGGTGTGGAGAACAAGGAGGCTGTTATAACAAAACAAGTTTGTGTGTAATAGTTCTCTGTTCAGAAAAAATGTAGTATTTTTTTCAGCTCTTGAATTGCTTTAGTCAGACATTTAAATAGATAGATGTCATGCTGGCTCCTCATCCTTCCATCCCTCTGGTACACTGATAGATTGTGACTGTATATCAGTCGATGTAAGTACCTCTCATAGCATCCCTGACATGTGGCAGTAATGAAAACAACAAACGACTTTAGCTTCCATTGGCTGAACATAAAAATTTATGAAGTTGTCTTCATGAAAAAGCTAAAATAGCCCCCGTAAAACAATCTGACTGCTGAGAGAAATAAGGAATGGTAGCAACATTAGTAGGCTTGCAGAGGAGGCAGAGGAGACAGAGGTAGGCACAGCCATCTGTTATTATTGTGTGTGTGTGTGTGTGTGTGTGTGTGTGTGTGTGTGTGTGTGTGTGTGTGTGTGTGTGTGTGCGTGCGTGCGTGCGTGTCAGGCAGATATGCTCCCTTTGCGGTTTGTTGTTCATCAGTCTTTATCCTGACTTCTTTTGTCACACCTCTGTCATCGTCCGTCATGGACAGCTGGACCACAGGGTCAGACAAGCATGTGTGTGAGTGTGAGTGTGTGTGTGTGTCACTTTTTTGGGGGGCACATGGTGGTTATAAAGTGACTTCACAGCATAAGACTGGTAAATCGCCACTTTCTTATTTCACAGTTATATTCTGTGTCCATCCTTATTTTTTTCTATTGACAAGGATAAACAATTTAAATGATGATATTTCAACTTCAAGAAAAGGATACTCTCTCGCTTTGTCATTATACTCTGTCTTCTTCTAAAAAACATGTCATTTCTCAAAACATAAACATGTTCTGCAAAGTAATATTACAACATTACTGCAAAAGTGGCAATAATAGTAAGAAACTACAGCATTTAATTACATTTTCCAATAAAAAACGGGCTTCAACATTGTCTCTCCCGGAGTGCCTTATCTTTTGACCTCCGCACACCTGAACCTATTCTTTACTTTGAAATGAAAATATGTCTTTGTTGTTGCTAAGGGAAACCAAAGTAAATGACACCAGTTGGTATCGTGTCAGTCTCAGGTCACCCAGCGATGCATCCGGACATGATGGTCAAGATTCACAGGCATATCCACTTTGACGGTTTAAACTTTTAAACTAAAAGTGCATCCAGCGCAAAGCCTGCAGTTTAAAAAAGCCACCATTCACAAGTAGGTGGACATTTAGTTTGGTGAGCCGTGGCTCGTCGGCTGCAGGAACTGAAACAGATGGTGTGGGCGATCATGCATGGTGCTGTCTGTATACAGCCTGAGCTACACCGCTGAAACACTAGTTGGCATCATCAGTGTACTGTTCTTTACAGTATCAATCAATGTCACATTGCGCAGCCCCCCGAACACTTCTCACAGCTAGGGGGGCCCATTTAGCTCCTGATGATCCCAAATACAATAACATTGGTTTAAGATGCACTTTCCATGCAAGATGCACATTGCATCATGAAATGTGTGAATTTTGAATTTTTTGTGATTTTTGAATTTATTTATTTTTCTCTTTTCTATTTTTCAAATTAAAAAAAATATATAAATAAAAAAATAAAAAGAAAAATATTTAATATTATTATGTTCTCATTTTGGTGATTGTTGGGGTTGCCGTGTGCTTGGTGCTCTGAATTGTAGTTTAGTTGTAACAGGGTTTGGCTTTAATAAGTGTTTCACCGCAGCCAAAACCCTTCTAATAGAATAGAATAGAATTTATTAAGATGGGAAGGATAAAGTTCAACAAAGTTTCATTGCAAAGAATGCAAATGATAGCCTGTATAGAGGGTATAAAGCTTTTGCAAATTTTCAACCCTTGTCCCTAGCTGGTCTTTTACATGAAAAATATAAAACAACACAGCAGAATTCATGTTGATAGTTTGTCATAAAGCATGGTAAAATATCCACGATAATCACAATGGATGTCTAAATGATAGGCATAACAAAACTAATTTACACAGATCATCAAAATTAATTCCTAAAAAAACCTGCACTCCTTATCAACCATAAAACCCTACAAGTCAAATGTAGCCTCCATCGACTATTTTGTTTATGGGTATTTGTTTATGGGTTTAATGATCACTGAACCGGTTTATGGATCAAAGTTACAGGTTGGGGAATTTTCAAGATTAATCTACTTTTTATTTTTTCGATTTTAGAAATAAAAATCAATGAAAGCCAAAGCCGTTCCACTACCATTTTAGAATGAAGTCTCAGAATGCAAACGCAGAGTAACCCACAGCAGAATATTAACAACTGTAATGAAAGAGGCATTTTAATTCTTCTCAGATGCACTGAGAAAAGTCAGCTTGCTCCAAAGCTGCCTGCTGTCCCGGGTGCAACGTGTGCGTTGTAAACAGCAGCGTGCCGCCATATTGTAGCATCTGATCATATTTTACCATGTTAACACACCATCTGTTTGCCCTCATAAGCGTTGAATACATGAAAATGAATACACATGGCATGCTGGCACATCAGAGAGCAAGTACACTCAAACACAAACAGTCTACAGGCATAGCCCACTTTTACAATTCCATCTGGTTACATACACTCATCATATACTTTGACACAAACAAATGATTTCTGCACACATCTCTGTTATCGATGCTCCGCTTTTCCACTACCTCTAAATGACTAAATGAAAAAGTTCAATAACAATGAAGTTCATGCAGTTGACAGACATCAAACCCAAACACCCAATAGGTTCCTTTCTGAGGAACTGGTTTCCATTACATTTTTAATGCTCCAGTGTTTAATCCGTCGATGAGCTGAATCATGAAACACATAAAATAGAGGAAATATTTTAACTGAAGAATAAAATGTACCGCTGAATGATCTCCTGTGTGCAAAATATCAATTAATAAAAAAGCCTTTTCAGATGTTTTCTGGGGCATTTCTGGAGGAAATTGAATACAATTCAAATATTTCTCCAGATCAATACAAGATTTAGCAGGGCATTTCGCTTCTTTTCTATAATTTTCCATCTGTTTTCTCTGAATGGGATTATATTTTTCCAGGTCTTTCCAGACTTCACAGGATCCCTGAAATGTTGCAGGGAAGGAATCTGTATTCCTTCACATCCCACACATTTGCATGCCAGACCTGGGGATTGAACCGGTGGCCTCTTGGTTATATAGAAATAATTTAATATCATAGTATATAATAATCCATTCTTCACAAAAACAAATTCCAGCTGAAACAACAGCACATTCCTGCAAAGACTGAAATTGAAACTCACTTGACTGAAACTCAAATTGTATCTATGAGATACATTTCAAACCAAGAAGTTACATAGAAGTTTGTTTGGCAGGGGAAATAAATTGCTGGATAATTATAACATAAATCTTATTTTGTTGTCTCTGAAACGGCTAAATTCTGCTAACAGGCTTTGAAAACATCCCACTGCAGCTGTACGTGACTTGTCTTTGTTTTGGCTGATGCGGATAAATGATGGAGCAGTGGGTTGTTTCTATTTCTGTGTCGCCATTTTTTGTCTTGAGAGGAAATGAATATATATCACAGTGTATAGCTGGCAGAGCACTGTCAGCACACACGCAGCCCCACTACAGCAGGAGGGGATTTTCTGTTTTAACACACATCTAACTTTCAATTTCACCCGTGCACAATAGCGGAATGTGGTTCACCAGTCCATCACAGGGCAACATATACATACCTTCAACCATTCACTCGCTCTTTCATACATCTGGGTAATTTAGGGCCTCCGATGAAGACACTGCATGTTTTTGGACTGTGGGAGGAAACCGAAGAACCTAGAGGAAACCCACACAGACACAGGGAGAACATGCAAACTCCACACAGAAAGGTCCCCTGCTGGGATCAAACCAGGGACCTTCTTGCTATGAGGCAAAAGTACTAACCTGTACCACCCTAGAGTAATCTTCACAACACAATTTCAGTCAGTCACACTGCAACCACAGTTATAGAAATGACGCACTGGGAAATCGCAATGGGCAACAAACATTAGTGGAAGCAGCTCTACAAACCAGATGACTCATGCTTAAATGAAGAAGAGCCTAACTGGTTAACTGCTGTTCAGTGGTACAGTTGAACAGCATTTGGAAACAGTTTCAGTGATGCTGACGCGGATAAATCACTGCCGCCAAAGTTAACGATGTTCAAAAAAGGAGAATGGAGGCCGAAAGAACCAAGGGGTGAGGGCTACTACATTGAAGTGGCCCAGAGAATGGCAGAAGTGATAATTTAATAACAGAAGAATGACACATGGATGAGAGGGAGCCTGAGTGTGTGGGTTTATGTGTGCGTGTTAGTGTGTGTATGTGTGTGTTTGTGTGTGTGTCTGTTTGTGTGTGTCGAAAGAGAGAGAGAAGAGAAAGTGGAAGGGAAATGATGGGCATGTTATCATAGTAAAATGAATCCCTTTCCTCCCTTTATATGGCCAACTGTTTTCTGAAATAATAATCTTTTATTATTTTTACATTTCAAGCAATTTTACGGGTGGGGCAGCTCAGGTACTGAGCAGTGGAACCTGATGTTCCTGGTTCGATTCCGGGCACAAAATTAGGACCAGTCAATCAATCAGCCGAATATAAATTTTATATTATCTTCCTGGAAAATTAAAAAAAGTATAAATCCCTTGTAGTAAACGAGGAAGTCATGACTAATGTCTTCCACAGTTATCTTTCCCACCAGAAAGGAATATGATGGACAGTCTGGCTGGTTGAAAAATCATGCCCTGCCTCCAGGTGCCAAGAATTGATGTATTAATTTATGTCATAGGGATGAATGTGTCAATGCGGCAAAATACATCTACATGTAGTCCTTTTAATCTATCTTTTGTCTCTCCAGATACAATCTGGATCAGCAGGGAATTTGAAAAAACAAACAAACAGAGAACACATATATCTGTCCGACATCCAGAAGGATCGACAAAATGTAACACGGAGAATGTTTTTGTGTCAGCAAAATGTCTGGAACCATCTGAATCTGTAATGTCTAAACTCCCCGTTCACTTAATATCTTTATCGATAAGTTTAAGCCCTCAGACTTTAACTCATTTTACAGCTCATGATGTTAGTCAATGTGTGAAAACAAAGTGGATAAGAATATAAGCTTTGTGAAACGATATCTTTGACAAGCAATATAAAGACACAAAGCAAGCTGATAACTATACATTTATAAACAAATATGAGTGTTATTCAACAGGGAATTAACTACTCTGTGTCTAACTTGTGTCCCATTAGTCACCAGTATGGCTTCCGTTGTCAGCCCTGGAGAGCAGTCGTTCTGAGATCGTCTTAAACTAATTGCAAAATTATGAAGTAAGGGGATAGGGTAAGAGAAAAGGGGAGGGATAGAGAGTCAGGGGTATGGGGATGGGGGATGGCAGTGAGGTTGGGGTCCTGGCTGGGCTGACAGAGGTCCATTCATCCTCCATGCTAGAGCAGACAGAGATCTGGCACTGAGAAACACAGCCCATAAATCAGAGACCATCACACCCTCCTGTCACAAACACACCCACACACATACACACAAAGTACACAATCGCATTGAAATCACACCCGGTATGTACAGCAGGGCACTCTAATCCGAACAGACTCAGATGCGTCAGTGCTGCGGTGTCACATGGATTTCCACCTGGCATACAGTTACACTGTCACCTCGTCACCATTGAGCCTCTGCACATTCGCACACTTATGAGTGTGAGACAGGCCATTTGCGGGTCACTCTGAACTCCCAGTCTGTGAGTAGTGGCACAAAACATGTCCCACCTCCTCCTCCTTCTCTTCCTTCTCTTCATCTCCACCCTTTAGTTTCTTTCTTTGGCTTCCTTTGTTTTGGTCCATAGGTCTAACAGAGGATGCACTCTAACAGGCTAATGATCGCCTTACCCGAGAGTTATTGATCACACCCATGATTGATCTGAGGATCCCTCTGATTATTGGGTCATTAATCAGGCCCGTGTTACCCTATCAATGGAGCTGCCACTGACTGGCCCATATCTGGAGATGGATGACTTGGGGTGAGGAGGTGGATGAGGAGGGAGGCATGAAAGGAGGGGAGCTGCAAGATCAGAGGGGAGGCCCACGATTTAGATTCTGTGGCAGAGTCTACACTAGCAATAAAACTACGGGGGCATGGTCAGAATACATAAAGATTGACACTGTAGGAATTTAAACACACGCACAGTGGCCTATCAGTTCGTGGACCTGCTGTGTTTTTATGGTTGGATTTATACTCACACAGACACCCAATGCACTCTCATAAATGTTAGATGCCTTTTAGGGGTCAGAAGCTAGCTACACAAGTACATTCATGAGGCCAGACTTCCTTACATGTCAGTGTTTATAAGCCGGCCATTTGTACTTTTGAAAGTACAACCGAAACAGGCAGGTTGACTCATCAGTCGAAGCAAGAGAAGCTCACAAGTCAGTTTGTTTCTCTATTCTCCGTCGTCTGAATCACCATGAATCCAGGCTTTTCAATGCCATAATGGGGAGATTTGCTGTTCCTGCTATGACATGTCAAATACATAGTCTAGAAAAAGTTATGGGTGTCACAAAATTAGTTATTTGAAACTGGATGCATCATTTAATTCCGTTACAATGCATAGTAACAACAGGGTACACACACACATATATATAAATCTGGATTTATATATGTATATTTATTTATTTATTCATTTATTTGCATTTTGAATTTGATATTCAAAGTGGCACCCTTCACCCTGGGGAGCGAAACACGATGACTCTGAAAACACCTCAGCCCGTTTGTCTCACTGCACGGCTTACCAAACAAAGACTTGAAACTATGTTTCCTCTTTCAAAGTAAAACAAACTTAGAGGAGTCCTTTGAGAATACCTGTGTATTTATGAAGTACATGTAACACCTCTTGACTCACCGAGGGATTTATTCTTGTCCATCACATCCTTTACGTGTAAAACATATCTTTGTTTGGTGATGGACTATACTGTTGATTGTAGGGTAATAAAACAGTTGGATAATTGTTGTAAAAATGTGTTACATAATGCTAAAATATGCATTCTTAGTGATAATACAGTTTTGTCAACAATCAAACTGAATTGACTATTTGAATTGACAAACTGAATCAAACAATTTATGTTACTTGAGATTAGTAACATTCTGTGATTTCTTTTAAAGTCACAAAATATATTAGAAGTCAAAGCTAGCCTTTGCTTAAATTTTATATGTTGTGTTCCGCAAAATTATTATATAGTAGTAAATGAGATTTTTTTAAATGCATTTTAACACTTTAGTGTAATAAACATAAAAAAGAACATTTTAATTGTCAATTTTATTACTATTTACCATTTTCTTTTGTTACAAAGCCTGATCAAAACAGACCTTCTTATTACAAAATACAACAGCAATCTACCAATTTGGGTTCCTGCAATATAACCATATTTTCCTAAAAGTTTGAATGATTTCTTAAATAATATTCACTGCACAGTAGTCAGTTTTCAAATGACAAAACAGCTGGCTGGTCTCAAGACATATCAGCATGGGTTTTCTGAACAGCTACCGGAACCATCAATGAACACACACTAATCACTCAGAGGGTCCATTCACCTGATGTATATTGACCTATTATCCTCACACAATTGGACCGAAGAGAGTGAATGATTGTGTGTGTGTGTGTGTGTGTGTGTGTGTGTGTGTGTGTGTGTGTGTGTGTGTGTGTGTGTGTGTGTGTGTTAAGTGGGCTGACCTTTAAACAAGGGTGTTTACATCATCACGATGACTGCTTTGAATAGTTCCTGCCACAGGGCTACTATTTTTTTGGATAACTTTGAAATGTGGTTTGGAACTGTACTAGCTTTATTTAAGTGTGTATGATATTATTTGTTTTTAAATTGGGACCCAAATCTGTAAGGGTTCATTCACTTCAGTTTGCATCCAATCAGACTTAATTATTCTTTATTATTTAGGAGAGAAAGTGCATGAGTTTGCAGAATAAAAGTGCTTTGCTCAAAGTAAAGGGACATACATACAGCCCGTCAACTGCCATAACAATGTTTCTGCAATTGAAATATTTTGCAGCAGCCATCTTTTTCAAAGGAAACAAAAACACCATAAACTGCTAGGCCTGTTTCTTAAAATAATATTTTATGAGGATTCTTGTAGTCTGGACTCCCTTAGGATTTTTTCTTTTTTTTAGATGTGTATTTGTCTGTGGTGGCCTGGTCCCTATCAGTGTGTGGTTGTTTAACACAGAAGAGGTGGTGTGTGTGTGTGTGTGTGTGTGTGTGTGTGTGTGTGTGTGTGTGTGTGTGTGTGTGTGTGTGTGTGTGTGTGTGTGTGTGTGTGTGCGTGTGTGTGCCACTTGGTGTGACTGATCAGATTGGAATTTATTTACTAATGTGATGATGCACATACAGATGGAGAATCGGTTACAAAACTCTCCACACAAATTTGCTACACTAATAACCTCACTGACAGCAACCACACCCGCTAACTGCACACTTTAACAACCAGCACTTATTCCATCTACAGTTGCAGACTGCCTCCTTTTAAGTCTCCTTCTGAATTATCTCTAAACATTTTCTTACAATGAGCATGTCTTTCTTATGCCATTTTCTCCTTTGTGTAGTTGATCACATCGTTCTTATCACTGTCCGTAGTTCTTATTAAATCTAAGGTGTTTATTAACTTGGTGAGTGCCTTGGTTTTACTCGATCTAAATACTTTAATCTAATTCGGACCATAAAGACAGGAGTTATGTAATTGAACATCAGAAACTAATGTTATTATTTGTTTTGTGTGTCCAGACAGATGCACATATATATTCGGTCACCCGTGATATGTGATGGCTCATATGGTAAACGAGAGATCATAACCAGTTGCCACAATTGCCCAACCAAGGGTGATCATTTTTAAATGATGATGGCGGATCAGTTGAAGAATGTGCCGTGCTTCCAATTCGCTGCATCCATCTTGGAAGCAGTCATATACCGAACAGGTACACACATATGAATATATATAAAAATACATGTGTACTTACTCGCTCCCCGAGGAAGAATGCACTCAGTGTGAACCACAGGAAAGAATGTCTGAGCCTCGCTGAGGTTAACCAGCCCACTGTGACACTTTGATTATCCATAATCCACATATCTGTGCCGCTTTATAGATTATCTCATGTGTGACAGTGTGTTTCTCTCTGAATTATCACTGTTTCAATCTACCTGTCTGCACATCCCAGATACTTAAACTCAACTATGCAACTTCAGCTGTGGTTCACCGAGTCAGTGATGTGAATAGTATGGGTATGTACCACTGAATTTGGTCGGCAGTCATAAATTCTGGTAACAATTGAAATATTTTGCCATGAATCTTCATGTGCAGTGATGAGTGATGGAAGCCCACCGGCCCGCTTTTTAATGATGGGGAGTCTCATGTGTGTTTTGACTTTGTAACTGGTGGGAAAAAAAACAATCTTCTGTTTTCAAACACCGCAACTAAATGAGATCCCTTTTTATCTTATTCTGAAATTGAGTGTCATTTAAGGGTTGGAGAATATGTAGCGCGGAAAAAGTGACAATCAGCCATGTTCACACAAATGCAGCCAATGATCTCATCCCCCCTCCCGCTTTTAAATTTCAGCTGGACATGGATCTGGATGGACATGCACAGCGGTTAACTGATCGTTCAGGATCATTAGAGGTAAGTCTGTGTAAAATCTTGCATATCGAGTCTTTTTAGCCATGCAGCCATAAGACCTCTAGACATTGTTCTGGTCATTTGTTCAGCCTGACCCGGTCACTGCAGGCGCAAAAAACTTTTAATATCCCTTTACTGAAGGAATTTTCTCAATCTGAGCGATTTGGGGCAAAGTTCCGTTGACAAATACTGCCTTGGTTCTCCTATGTGGTTTGACTTTTTGTTGACATGAGTTTGGAGCGCTGCACCTGTAATCGCACCACTATTGTTGCACCTTCAGGGCAAGTGTCATTGCCTTTGATAACCAACATCATGTCCAGATCTTCCAAATGCATCATATGTTACAGCAGGTCTTACAGTGTCGAGGCTTTGAAAGCATCATTCTCGGTAAGGACACAACATCAATATTTTTTACAACAGATCATGTTATACAAAATAACCCAAACACTTTCGATGCAGACATGCAGTTTTGCCTGACTCTCAGCATTTTAAGCTACTTTGAAAGATACACTTTGCTGTCGCCGTCTTATCTTGAGGTGGAAAGATGATAAGTTGTTTTTGCTAACATTAGCAACCACATCGTGTCATGACCGAATATGCCAAGAATTATTTTTGAGATAAAATAAAGTGGATAAAATGCTGAGTGGAGCTACATATAACTGTTTGGATGGCGTTAAGGCAGATGGATGATAAACTGTCTCAGCTTACACAGCACTTTCCTAACTTGTTTTATATCGATTGCATTCACCCATTCACACATATACATATACACACCGATGGCAGTGGAGCTGCCATACAAGGTGTAAACAAGGCCATCGGAAACAACTAGAGCAGGGGTGGGCAATTAATTGTTACAAGGGGTCAAATGAGAAACCTGAGTGCTGTTGGAGGGCCGAACCATTGATAACAGAAAAGCAACAACACACTTGTATCACATGAACGAAATTATTGTTTTGTCATTCATGTTCTGATGGACCTCACGTGGGCCGGACAGGATGCCCATAGGACCACATGTGGCCCCTTCACTGTAAAATACCCAGTTCTGAACTACCAATTTACTATCTTGCCTAAAGACACTTCTGCATTCAGACAGGAGGAGATTAAACGGCCAACCTCCCCAAGAAGGACAACACCTACTGAGCCACAGTCAGCCTGATATTAGCGTGACACAATAGAGTTTCAGAAATTGACAAGCAGAGTCTAGGATGAATTACTCTTAGATTTATCCTCATCAAAATAGGAGTAGAAATTCAAAGAATGGGAGAACCATGGGAGACTCCCAAAAGTCCTTATAGCCGCAAGGGATTGTGGGTTTTTGCCAGCCAGCCTTCCCACCCCACGCTACATTGCTCCGACCAAGCACCTTAGCTGTCCTCAACAACCTGAGCATCCTTAACCAAATCCTTAAAAAGGGGTGGGATCCTACGGAGTCGCCAAGGTTGATTAAGTGCTTCCCGAACAGGCTTGGAATGGGAGATGGCTTCTGATGATCAGTGTCTTGCCCTCTGGTTGACTCAGGGATTGTCACAGGGCCAGTCTGTGTGTGTGTAGGACCACAGCACGACCCCTTTTTTGTAAACTCACCCCATACACAACATCTGACAATTTCTCTAAGATGGTACAAGGACCAAACCAGTGGCTCATTAGCTTCAGGGATTGTAAACCCACACCTGTGCCCCGGGAGCGAAATCCACTCCACAATAGTGAACATCATAGGCCCGTTTCTGTTTGGAACCAGATTCTGTGAGGGCTTGCCTGGCTAGCTCTTGCACCCCCCTTGAGTTCTCTGAGATGGTAAAGGTAATTCAAACCATGCTTGCCCTCCACTTCAGGTTCAGGCGGGGGGCCCAAAAGCCAAGTCCATAGGCGTGCATAATTCCCTCCGGGAGTGGGGAGTGCCGGGAGGGGGCACTTTTTGGACTCCTGGAGTGTTGACCAGTAAGCCCACAGGACCAGTGGTAAGTGCAGATACCAAACTCACCAACTGGTCAGAATTGCCAGTTGGGTGGCCAGGGTTTTATTAATATGCTCAACCAGCCCGTCGCTCTGAGGGTGTTGTCCAGGTTTTCTTGATACCCAGGTGCCGGCAGACCTCTCTGAACACCTGTGCATCAAAGTTCCACCCCTGGTTGCTATGCAGCTCCTCGGGCACCCCAAAGTGGCAGAACACCTCATTCACCAATCGCTCTGCAGTGGTGATGGCGCTCTGGTCCGGAACTGCAAATACTTCTGGCCACTTGGTAAAATAGTTCAAGGTAACCAGGATGTATCAGTTCCCTTGATCTGTAATCGGAAATGGACCCAGGATGTCAACAGCCACACGTTCCATGGGGTTGCCCACTTGATATTGCTGCAAGGGGGCATGGGAGCACGGCATTGGTCCCCTCTGGCTGGTGCAAGCATCGCAACGGTGGAGAAAAAGCTCTACATCGCAGCCAGTAGAACTGGGCTCAAAGCCGCTGGAGAGTTTTGGTGACCCCGAAATGACCTGCCCCCAATGAGCCATGAACCAGTCGGAACCTGCAGGGGTTTTCCACAGGTCACAATATTGGTCCATTGTGAATAAAGAGACTGGGTCTCCATGTCCAGCATTGAGACCGCTGGCCATGCCGGTCGTTGACGGACTCTCACCCACCTTCGCACATGGGAGAAGGAAGGGTCATAGTCGTGATCCTGGTTCTGCTGAAGCTGCTCGTCGGTGGTTGCAGGAAGGACCAGGGAATCACAATCACACTTGCAAAGCTGCAACTACCCAAGTCCCCTCCTCCTGTTCCTTCAATGACACAGTGGTTCCTCTCTGGACAGCTGAGAGAACGCAAGGGATTAGGGGTTCCCGCCGGCCAGTCTTCCCACCCCATGCTACAATATGTATTATGGCCAGACAAGAGAGTAACATATTTCAATGCCCAATTATTCAAGGGTAACACTTTTGTAAAGACAACCTCTAATGAAACAGCAATCTTATAGCAAATGAGTGCAGACATGCTCCACACATGTGTGGAGACTGAGAGTTTCAGTTTTATCTGGCCACAGGTCCAGTTATACTTTAACAGATGGGTCCATGCAGTACACATATTCCCCTACATGGCTGAGGCACAAATTCTAGACAAATGAACCAATCTTCAAAAGAGGGACCAAAAAACGTTCAAACGCATTATAGAGCTGAGTTGGGTGATGACCTATACAATGACAGGACTTACACTTAGAACTACTAAATTGATGCAAATGTTTTAATAAACTATTTGCGCAGCTTTAATTACTGCCTCACAATGCAAACATTTGGGGAAAAAAGGAGGGAAAGATCTTTTGGAAGCTTCTTGTCTTCTATACCCCACAATCTATGAGTCCATTTGATATGTTTAACTTTATTGACACAAGGGTATTCCACTTATGACTGTCTGTCTTTATCATTGTGTAGGTAAACATTAAAGTAGACACACAATGATAAACAACGAAACAAAAGTAATTCTGCCACTGACTCACATAACCATCAATGGCTTAACCTGTGATTGATTTGGGCCTCTGGCAAATATTTCCCTGGAGGAAGAGAGAAAGTAGTTTGTCAGGAGTGAATATTGATAGGCTTGTGTTTAATGGTCCCCTTTGAATCTGATCCATGTTTGTCTCTTTGTGGTTCCATCCAGGCCCCCGCTGAGAGACAGACTGATACAGGCCTATTATGTCTAAACGCTCGTGTTTGATCGATTATTTGGGGTACAAACAAGCACACCCACACACGTGCACACATGCAATCATCAAGGCACACTCACACTAAAGTGATACCAGTGTATAGGGCATTTGGAAAAGCATGACTGTTCCCCTTTTCCACAAAAAAAAATTACAGCAGCTGACATCTGGCGTTTGACTGTCGTGACAATATGCTTTATCAGCACCCACTCTCCTCTTAACTGTTATTACAAGGTTGTGATCAGCTTGTAATAGATTCCTGAGCCATTTCCAGTGCATCATCATATGTTTGCTAAGGTCTGTCCTTCTTCCACAGATTTCATTAGTCTTCTGAAAAAATTTTGAATCAACATTGAAATTAAAATAGAGACTGAAACAAAATATGTGATTCTGCTGTTCCAAGCCATCATCACTGGATTCGCTGCTACTCTCAATTGTTTTGTTTTTCTCATGTTTCTTGTTTGTTTTTTTCCTGTGAGAAGTGTGTTGAGACTTCAGGCAAGACAAAATTAAACCAAGGAAAAACAAGCAAATCGAAAGTTCCCAACCTGAATGTTTCTGAAGGTGATTATTTTCAGAATCATCATTGCACCTAGCATGGTGTATCTTGTAAAAAGGTTGTTTCTCAAATGGTCACTCGTCACCATGTAAACTTATCAGTATAAGCAGTTCATGTGAAACCATATTATCAAATAAGCCATAGCACTAGAACATTCAGAATTTGTATTCAACTAGCTGACAGGAAAATATAAGGAATGTTTGAGGGAAAGTCTTCAAACCACAGTTTTCCATTAATTTTGTGTTTTTTCATCCCTTATCAAATAAGTTTAAGCTTAGGTTTTTCTTTTTTCTTGTTTCTTTTTTTTATTGATACCACCAATTGTCTTTAGTTTTTCGGTTCAAAGTGTAAAATGTGAAGGTTTCTCTTTTAATCACAAGGGGGAGCCGGGTCTCACTGGAACAGACCTGGCAACAGGTGAAGAAAAAGCAGACGCATCAGTCATTTTTAAGCAACAAGCTGCAAAGTTGTACAGTACTGAAACATAGAATAAATTGCATTTGTAGAGTTTAAGTAAACTGTTTACCTATTTTTGTGATGAATGATCAGGATTTTTTATTTTATAGTTACATGGTCAAGGGAATCAACCATGTATGGTTCTCGTTGGTTAGAATTGGAACGCAAATTGATTATAAATGACTAATTTTTGTAATTCTACACTGGTTATTGAGGAACTATAATGGTGTGAAATGAGTGGTAGAAACACCTGTCTGGACTCACACCTGTTTCAAGTATGTTTTTGATATCCATGTGATACTGACAATATTAGTAACATGCATTAAAAAAAAACATCAAACAAGACAAACATAAAACCCTTACTGGTAATATCGTCATTATCCATTTTGATCATTTTGTACATTTCTAAACCACTGTTGCAGCCAGGTGTTAGGACTACTTTTTTAAAGCAGTTTCTGTAACCAATGGGATGTAGACAGATAGGGTTCTTTCTTCTTATGTAAAGAACATTTGAGAGTGTGCTAGCCCATCATCCCACCCAGCTGGTACCAGACTTATATTCAAAGTCAGAATCAAGTTGCACTAAAAATTGGACAAGCGTTACATTCTTGTTTGAATCATAGGTTAACATTAAAATCCAAAGTTGGCTTGACATCAAAGTTTAAATTTGGACTTAAAGGAACACAGAGCTGCTTAGACAGAAACTGAATAAATAATATTCATAGCTGTGCTCATTCCTGTTTAATACCCTGAAACTAAGAACTGCTGTGTTTTTCTTGGCTTTAAATGACCTCTTTCTGTCCGCAAAGGGAGCCGACGTCTGCCATGTTGCATCTACAGAAGTATAAGTTGCATAAGTTTCTTCGGTGAAATGCATTCAGCTTTCATTTTAAGCAGTACGCTGGCCTGTCTCAGCTGAAACCCTTCGTCACAAGAGTTTTTATATGGTTTAACATTTTCAGATAACTACCTATACTGTGGAATACCTTTTTCAGATTCACTTCAAGATCCTGCCGTCGGTTGAAAGCTAAACTATCTATTTAAAGCTTTTGGGTTGCATTTTTGTACAATTTATGTCCGTGCTTTATTTAAGGCAGCAGTCATGGAGGTGCTGTGAACGCAAGCGTGCTGTGTGATTTCCTGAAAAATGTTGTGGCTTTAGGTGTTGCAACTTTACTGCAAGATTCCATTAGGTCTGAATGATGAAACAAATATGACCAATACATTGTCCATCAGTGTCAGCTACAAGTACAATTCAAGTGTAAACATGACAAATGCGACACATGCTAATGATTCCTGTGTTACAATGTAGCTGTTGGTAGAAAAAAATTGCTCCGCCAACTTCCTTACAAATTGTTAGCAAATTGGCAAACCGATGTTGTGGCTTTAGGTGTTGCAACTTCACTGCAAGATGCCACTAGACCCGAAAGTAGAGTCAAGTAAAACCAATATGGGGTCTGTCAGTGTTAGCCACAAGCACAATACAAATGTAAACAGCAAATGCTACCCATGCTAATGATTCCTGTGTTACCATTTGTTGTTTGTACATTGCCAGCAAATCTGCCAATCTTTAAAATATTGACCAGAAAGTTCCGAAGAAGACTTGAAACTAGAGCTTAAGAAGAATATGCCTTCTAGCTAGCCAAAAATCTTAAAACAAGTTAGAAAAGTAGTAAACAATCAGCAGAAATGTGTGGGAATTAGCAGACATACTGTGTATTAGAACAATAGCAAAACATTTTAAACGCGCAAATGCATGCATGTTATGTTTTGTTTTTTTCTTGCCTCTAAATGCTAAGAATAGCACTCGGCACATATCCAAGACAATTAGCTTTATCAGACGCTAAAGATTTATTTTTCAGCCCTCAAACACGTATGAGGCAACGGGTCTTGCCGACTCTTTCTTAATCTTCCTTATTGTTATGGAATGAAATGCAAGCCTTAAGAAAACAAGCGGTTGGAGTTTGAGATCCCCATCAGCAGATGTTGATCATTTCAGTATAAATACCATCCATCCATCCATCGTGTGCCGCTTATCCTACTTAGAGTCGCGAGGGATTCTGGAGTCTATCCCAGCTGCCATCGGGCGAGAGGCAGGGTACATCCTGGACTGGTAGCCAGTCAATCGCAGGGCCCATTATAAATACTAATGGTTCAATTCATCGACATATTGTACATTTAAATATATGCTATTCATGTCAGTTATTCGTCACGTCGGCAGTTAAACATTGTCCTCGTCGCTCAATATAGAGACAATAATTGCTGCCAATTATCTTGCTGAAACTGCATAGTGTTGGTAAAATATTTTCCCATGGTTTACCAATGTCTAGGAAAAACTGAATCTTGGAAAGAATGCGGTCCGATACATCATGCCCACTGGGTTAGCCTTGTCAGACGGTAAGGGTTGTTTTGCTCAAAGGCACATGAGCTATGGCAGAGGAGGAAAAGAGTATGTCTAGTTCCCTTTCTCCAAATGCAATTTATGCATGTCTGTTCTGGTATTGCGTTGATTTGCTGCCATTCGGATTTCAGTCAGCAGTGTGTGTGTGTGTGTGTGTGTGTGTGTGTGTGTGTGTGTGTGTGTGTGCGTGTGTGTGTGTGTGCTTCCTCAGAACGCAGCTTTCCTTGTAATTGTACAGGGAGCAAAGAACTGCCCCTCGCAACTTGTTTTGTTCCCTTTCAGCCTCGAACTTTTGATTAAGTTTTGTGCCTATTCAACTTGAAATATGGAGCCGAAGAAGCCCCCACACTTCTTCCTTTTCAAAACTTGCTCACTTTCCTGCACCTCCCGAGTGTTAGTTTGTGTGTGTGTGTTTTTGTGTGTATCTCTGCTTGTGTGTGACTAGACATTCCCAGTACCACTCACAGAGATTAAATTTCAAAAGGATCAAAAATACACCAGACAGTCGTGCTAGGATAATCAATCACCACACCCAAGATGTGTATGTGCATGAGAGAGTAAGGAGAGGGAGAAATAGATAGCTACTGAGCAGAGGAGGGAGGGCTGGCGGGTCGGGGTGGGGGGAGTGTAGAGAAAACTAAAAAACATACATATCGTTCAGAGTGTGGCCTGCGTCTATGTGTCTGCACAGGGGAATTGGAGTCATAAATCACACAGGCTGTCAGGAGAGGTGGTGGGGTTGTTGAAGTACATGAAGGGGGGGATAGTGGTATGGGGGAATGGTGGGATGGTAGGAGAGAGGAAGAGGGGGAGAGCCTCAGTCATTCATGCACTGCATCACACACAGCCCAAATGCAATTTCCCCTGAATGTCAGGGAAAGATGCAGGGTGGGCTAGATAAGAAAGCTGTGCATGTTGGTATCTATTGGTGTGTGTCCCTGTCCCCATCCCTGTCCTCGACCCCAGGATGAGAGACACGGGCCCAAATCTCATTATGCCGACATGATAGAATTTGCTCTCTGTGTAACCTTATTATCCTCACTGTTAGATAAGGAGCTGTAATTGCTCACAGCAACAACAGCCATACAAAAATGCCTGTTTCAGCAAGTGTGTGTGTCTCTGTGGGGGCCGAATGTTTCTGTCCTTGTCGACCTGACCCAAACAAGACAAAACTTAATCATCGTTTCTGTGGCTCTTTCTCCCAACTATAGACTGTTGAGCACCTTTGCCACTGCTTATGACACTTTTTTAATTGTAATCGATGTTTCTGATGTTAAGTTCCAGTCAGCTTCTGAGACCATCCATAAATAGGAGGGGCTCTACGTAGCAGATTCATCATCCAACACCCAGGCAGAGTGACAGCATATTAAGGGAGACGTTCTTTTTGACAGGAAGGAAGAAATATGCTTCCTCCACATTGCAGATCAAACTGATGATAGTCAGGACACTAGCTTACACAAACGAAAATAAAAAATGCGAGGCCAATTTTGCACTAAAGACTGGCTACCGAGACATCAATAGAAGTAATATTTTGTTGGTAAAAATAGCAGGTGGGTAAAGATTTCTTTGCAGAGCCCCAGTTTGAATAGTTGTGGCTGACATTTCTGACATTGCAACTTTGATTTTGGCGGCACCTTTCTTTTTTTCAATGATGATTGAGACCACAATCTCATTAGAAGGAGCAGAGCAGCAGAATAATTTGTCCTCAGAGCATAACCAATATATTCTCCAGAGTGGCTGCAGTCACCAAGACCAATTAAAGCAAAGCAGAGTTCAACACACCCGGGAGCACAACACACAAACAGGGTTTGTGTGAAGCGGCACATTGTCACATAAATGGCATCCTTCAGCACTAAACAGGATGACACACATATATTATGTCCGTCATGCTTTTTTTTCCACTTTATTATGGAAAGAACTTGTAGGCATCATCAGTTGGACCTGATGGATGAAGGCACTCAGTTCATGTATCCATTCTTAAATTATGAGGTTGGAATACTTTTTAGAAAAAGCATTCAGACTACACCGCTGCTCATCAACATCCAGGCCTCCAGTGCCCCTCAGGAATTTTTGATTCTGATGTTATCAAAAGTGATGGATGGAAGCTTGATCTTCTGCAGTATGTGACCTAGTGAAGCAGGATGCAACATAAACAAGACCGTTATAGTATAACAACCTCATACCTAAGGAGCGTGATACCACCACAGACCATTGGTTTGAAAAACCTAAATTTATGTTCATTCATTCATTCATTCAGTCATTCATTGTCTATACCACTTGTTCTCCGGACATATAATCATTCACTCGTTCATTCACACGTATGAGCTTTTTTGGGTTTCCAGTGATCCGACTTTATGTCTAAAGACAGTGGATAATATGCAAACTGTCAGAATCTTACCTGGGGTCTTCTTGCTGTGGGGCAGAAGCACTATCCACTGTGCCAACCCTTAGTGCTATGGACCACCCAAATATTTGGCTCTTCAAGTTCTACCATAATGAAAAAAAAAACTGCAAACAAAATAAAATTAAACCTCCTCAGAATATCATTTATTTTCCCAGCCACAGCCACTTTACTGGGGTGTCATTAGTAGTACTTGACTCGTAACCTAAACACCCACACAAATGCATGTTAACTCACTCACACACACAGAGAAAGACAGAGGTAGAGAGAGAGAGAGAGAGAGAGAGAGAGAGAGAGAGAGAGCAAGTGAGAACATTGATAAAACCTGGTTTACAAACACAAACTGTACTGGTGTGACGATCAACCCTCGCTGAAGGAAAACTCAACTGTCACAATAGCCAACCTCTTTTGGCCTAGGGTGGGACAGTTTTTAATTCTGGATTCGTACTGATTTAGTGACATGTGCATACTTTCTCTTTGTCGTTTACTGTGGACCAGTGCAGCCGAAGGTCTGGTTAATGCTTGTTGTCTGATCAGTGGCGTCCACTTCATTTTCAACAGGGCTGTTTGAAATCGTCTCTTCCTGATCAATAGTTCCCATTTGAAACAATGATTTAAATGTGTTTTAAATAAGTGAGCCACTTATTTCCACTTCTGCTCTCTATCCTTTTTTTCAAAAATAAACCCTCAACTAGTCTTTGCATGCTGAAAAGATGCCAGTTGAGAGTTGTTGTATTTTTTATTTTTTTGCTTTTAACACATTACTGGTGAGGCTGAACTTATTTCCAACCGATCGAAAATATTTCATGATCTACATTTTTTTTTCATTCATTATAGTATGGCATAGCTATCTTTTTCCAAATAAAGTAAATTCCCCCTCAAATGGCTTCATTGAATGAGAGTGCCATGCTCTGAAAGCCTTACAATGCATATATTACATGGAAACTGAAAACTAGGGCTAATACTTCCTCAAACCTGGATTATTTCCGAATGCCAGTGATCCCACTGGTTGCAATTACAGTGTATCAGAGTGTAGTGTACTCTGTGTACTTAGTGTATCAGAAAATTAGCCTCTGTCTCACTCAATTGGTAGCTCAGTAAATATCTCTCCCACAAATTTAGGCTCACAATTGCTAGTTCAGAGTATTCCTTGATAAAGCAGCTATAAGTGCAGCATGATGGTCCTATTTAAGTTAAGTGGACAATAAAGCAAAGAGTGTGGAGTTCAAGACAGATAGACTTTTCTGGGTGATATTTTAGGCAGGATACATAGTAGCCTTTTATTGTTTTCTTTTAACAAAAGTTGAAACTACTGTAGTTGCTGTACCCAATAACAATAATCGCCAGGATCACCAATACACATTCAATTGAGTGATGTATCTGAATGTCAAGAAGAAAAAAGACAATGAACACTGCACAATGTTTTAATTTGCTTCACACATCCTCCGATTCATTGAATTCCTCACTTAAATTATCACACCCTGTGCTTGTGCTCCACAGACTTCTGAAGTTTCTCTCATTCCACATGCCCAGAGAACTGCAGAGTAAATGAAAATAGACCATACCTTAAAAAAAGGCATCTGTCCGCTTCTTTCAATTACAATTGAAGCGCTACCGTACTCATGCGGCATTCAGCTGAAATGGACAGAGGAGTTCAACACTTCATTCCCCAGAAACTGCCTTTTCTTTAAAAAAAGGAATGAGAAAAGCAAAGCAGATAGACATTGTGTTCTTGTGACACAAATGAGACCTGCATCATGTTTTCCCAAACCTGAGCTTAGTTTTATTTTTCAAATATTTTGCCAAGTAGGTGACCCTGCAATGCCTGGGACAGCGAGAGAGACTGAGAGAAATCAGACATATACCACAGCCTTGAAAACATATTAAGCCACACAAATGAAAAATCTCTATGTGATTTTTAAATGAACAGCTTGATTTTAAATGAAGTGATGCGTATCGGGAGAAAAAAAAATCGAACACACTTGTCTCCAGCTGCCCAATCCAGCATCTCGTCGAGGTCTCGAGGTGACGGGAAACGGAGGCCACTGAGTCGATTCCACTTGCAGATCACAATGAAAATCATAAAAAACGGCAGGTTTGTGTTTTTTTTTCACTGGAGGGAATTGAAACGTTGCCCAACAGCAGGATCAAACTAAGAATTCAGGTCAGACAGTTGCAGCGAGCGCGTCCAGAGTCACTTTATTACCTGCTCTCGCTTTTCCATTTGCTACATCTACGTCTATTATTTCTTTTCATCTTCTACGCCAGTGTTTTTGGCAGGCCAGCTGGAAAAGCGGAAATATAAAACTTGCAAAGAAGAAGTGACAGATAATCCATAGCGACAACAGAAGAATGAGAGATATTTTTCATGGTCTGTGATCTTAGAAAATGTCTTGGAAGCGCGAGTCATCTCCCACAGCTCAATGCGTCCACAGACATCCTGCTGAATTTGAGTCAATGCCTTTGTCTCTTAGCAGTCATGTTTGAATTTTAGATAAATTATGTCTATCTAAGCGGCAGTTAATCAACAAACAAACAAAAATAGACAAAGTCGTCAGCGGCTGAGCATGTTACAGGTATAAACTTTGTCAGCACTGCTGGCAAACAAGTCGCGTCACATTGAACCCTTAAAATCACAAAATATACACATAAAACAAAAGACCCGGGGCCTCCACAGCAATAATCCTCTTCAATGCCAGTTGAGATGTTCAGATGTACCTGGAGGGGAGAGAGGTGCTGGGAATTTAGAGAAAGCAGCCACATTGGAGTCGGTGAGAACGGTGAGATCAGTAGACTTTCTACCAACAAAGGGAGCGCTAGGGGCACATTGACTATCTCTTAATAATACAAACTCAGCTGTTGGATTTGAACTCCAGGGTCTCGTGCTTAAATTAAGTTCACCACATACAAAACCAAACCATAGGGCGTAATTTTCCCATAATAAACCATTGCTTTATGACAGACACTGAATGAAACATGCAGAACAAGCACAAACAACCCACTGATCCTTGCAGCAGAAGAAAGGTCCCATGGGAAGTGCAGACATCCAGATGCATGTTCTTCCTTGCCATCATTTACTCAGCTGTATGCAAAGGCTGCAAATGTGTCATTCTGGGAGAAATGGCAGTTTTGCGGTTGACCTCGTCAAAACTGAATAATTTTCTATGTGTGTCTTGATGTATCGGTTCCTACACCTCCTTTTGACCACCCACAAGTACACCCCTCTGGATGTCTCTCTCGCTCCCCGGGCCAAAAGCAGCATGGAAAAGCTAGCTTTATGAGCTTGTGGGCTGCAGAGGAGAAGAGGGGGAAATGTAGATGATTTGTAGGCAGACCATAATGGAGACAGATAATCCTACGCCGGGTCTGTCTACTGTTAAATCATCTCTGCCACCCAGTAGGGGAGTGTTCCTTCTCCGGCCTGGCACTCTCTCCCTGTTATTTCTGTTTTCATGCCGCTCCTCTTATAGACCTCCGCTGCAGTCAGCTGCAGCTCAGGCCCAGACCGCACTGAGCACCCTCTGTCTGCATTTAGTAACTCCGCCATGAGACAGAAAGTGAGGCGGCACGACCACATCGGATTTTTCTGCAAAAGAGAAGACTTGTATGCGACAGAGTGATAGCAGAGGGAGGCCACAAAACAAGACAGTTGATTCAGTTCTACTGTAACAAGCAGATAATGTGTGAGTTCAAGTGTACAGAAATCTCTGATCTGGAGTGCAGTTTACAGCACAATCCTTCTCTTCCTCAGGCCCGAGCCA
Organism: Fistularia tabacaria; assembly: GCA_901007705.1. Classification (NCBI taxonomy): domain Eukaryota; kingdom Metazoa; phylum Chordata; class Actinopteri; order Syngnathiformes; family Fistulariidae; genus Fistularia; species Fistularia tabacaria. The sequence continues at coordinate 11,688 of CAAKHD010000120.1, read as the reverse complement.
TTGCGGCTACCCGCAAAATTAACGTCAGGATCACCTGCAAATCAGCAGGAGTAGAGCAAGGTGGGATCCCAAGGTGCGTCCATTTCTGTTCTGCTCTGCTGCCCTGAACCACGGCTGCATTGGCGAGCGTACAAAATGATCTATGTGATCTTTGGTGTCATTGGTTGCTTGATGAATGATGCCAGTAATGTGTAGTTACAACAAACAGCACAATTATGATAATAAATGATGTTTAGGTCGTGAGAAAATAAACATAGATTTATTTATAAGTGAGGCGAGATGGCTCTTTAAACATAAAATTTGGGCTGATTGTTCTTCTTTTTTTCTCGGTGCAGTTGAAAGGCAAACAGACAATGTATGGAAGTGATCATAAGCGAGTATTTTTTGCCAGGTTAGTGTATATTTATGTTTTGTGCTGTGGAAATGTCTGGGAGACCCAGCTGTGATCTTTGGCTAAACGCCACAACACAACCCAGACGCAGTTTTGAACTGTTTGTTTTGTTAAAAAGAGTCTGTGTGAAGTGCAGTTGACTACGAGTTCCAGCACCTTCCAAACCAGCAAATATAAATTCAAAGCTGAGCTTTTCCACAAAACATTGTTGTATAGCAATTAAGGTATTCTGTTTCAAATTAAAACAACATTTTAAAAAAAATCCACAATGTACTGTCTCACCGAAACAGAAATACAGTATTGTAGCTGTTGGTCCCCCATTACAGTATAGTATTTTCAAAATGGCGAGACGAAGGATGTATCTTTTCATAATTAGCGAGGAATTTTTGAGTTGTGTTAAAAATGTGTTTCGCAGGAGCACCGTGAATTTGAACTTTGACCTCCGAACTGTAATCCGTTTATCATCAATTCCATGCATGACTGAAAAAGACTAAGGAGTACTTGACATGGGCGACGTGGTATTTCAAAAGACAGAATGCCGACATGGTAATAGTTAAGAGCTGCATGAGTGTCCAAGCAGACTCCACACGACAGCGTCTGGTTGTTCTTTCCCACCACGCAGGGGGATCTGCAAGATCTCTAAAAACAGACAAAGCTGTCAGTCTTAGGCGCGCATGTTGCGCTCTGATCTTCGCACATTCACAGGGATAGTTCTCAAAATCCTACAGTTGGTCAGTTGCCAAACTGATAGATCCTTGGTTCAGTCTGAGTGAGTCTACATGTTTACCACAATTTCCCTAAAGGGGTCCCTCAAGGGAGACTCCCTCAGTAAAGTTCTATCCTATCCTATGCTATCCAATCCTATGTTTTCTGTAAATAGCTTTTTCACAACGAAGTCAGCAGCTGAAAACTCAGCGGAATGACTCAGATGTGGACAATTAAATATTTTATGTATGTATGAGAAGATAAATTTTTCATTCATCAACCGCAAAACATGAACGCGTCATTGAGTGTTGACATTAAAATTTACCATGTGTGAAGTGATCCTGAATGATATCCGGGCAGAGCTTCAGACTCCCCACACTCTTTAACTCTTCACTTTCCACGGGATCTCAAGGATTTAAAATGATCATAATTTCCTATTGGGATCAATCAGAGTTATTTTTTCTGATTTGAAATATCTTTTAGCCAGGACTCATCTGAAAAATTTATAATTTACAGATCCATTCAACACTGCGCACCACCAAAGGGTCTCAAGACTGCTGCTCCCATCGGAGATATAGATGTCATAGATAGTACCTGTTTGAGCAGGAGTGGTACCAAATACTTAACAAACAACTTGAAAATAATTGAATAACAAAGTAATGATGAGCTATTGACAATTCTCAAATCAAATTTAATTATTCCAGTGCTGATCAAATTCACCACACATGTAAACTAGTTGATGACATATCTTTGTCTCTTAGGAGGCATAAAACCTTTATAGGATGCATTTTTAAGAGTGAAGCGTGAACACAATGCATTTCTGCATAATCAAAAGGGAGAACACGTTTGTATTAAGATCACTAAATCCTTTTTTCATGTTTTTACTGAGAATTATACCAACTCCACCACCATATCACATATTTTTTATTATGAAATGCTTACGACACATACACTACATATATAGACACAGACAATACCAGGAGGTCAGGGATTACATTGCAATTAGTGGGTTCTCAGGAATTGATAGAAGCAAAATAACAACAACCAATAAAAGACAGCGACTGAGACTAATGTTATTACCAATTTGTTGTCATTTTTTTCCTGCTCATGTCCAAACTTCTGCCTAATCTGAGTTGATGGGATTTAAGAGCCTTCGATCATTATGCTTTTGGAGTGAGCAGCCATGTGCTTGACTAACAAGTGGACAGGCTAGCTGGATGGAGGAGGGCAGGAATAGAGGAGTTGTGTGCATGCGTATGTGTGTGCGCGCGTTTGTGTGTCTGCGTGCTTTAGATTTTAAGTCACTGTGTCGCCGTCATCTCCTTTGTCGCTTCCACATTTGCTGTTCTTTGTCGGTGTCTCTGGCGGCGGATGGCTTGACAGGCTGTGAATGACTGTCCCTGCTGTGCAGTGGCGGCGTGCCGCGTGGAGTCAAAACCTCAACAGCCCTTATTAGTGTCAGCAGTTTGCAGACGTGCGGATGAGGGGCTTCCAGTATCCCTGTGAGCATGAGTCTGCATGTGTTTATTCTTCTCTCTTTTCTTTTTATTTCACTAATTTTATTCAATTTCATCTTGATGTTTGAATTGAAGTGACGAACACAGACACGGGAAGCCAGTCACAGAATGTGTGACAAGGAATGTGTGTGTGGGAGTGAGTGTGTGTGTGTGTGTGTGTGTGTGTTAGCATGTCAAACACCTCCTCCTCCTCTCCCCTACATTATGAGTCTGACATGATTAATGATCCTCAGCTGTCAGGTACATTACTCACATGTTCCCAGTCTCTCCCTTTTCTTCCTCTTCTTCTCTTTATTTTTAATTCCGAAGGACCTGGCATGCGCTGTGGAGAAGCCAGCGCAGACAAAACCAGAAGTGGACCGGAAACAGTAACAGTCAATCAACGATACAGAGAGAAACAGTAACCATCTCTTTCTCTCAGGAGAGGAGGCAGACCAGAAAAGATCCTTCAAAACTGACCCGCTGTAGAAAAGAATAATAACACAAATGAAAGGCAAGTAACACGAGCCTCAGCCACAATACATTCACAGCTCTTCGTGTGTGTGTGTGTGTGCGTGTGTGTGAGTCTGTGTGTGTGTGTGTGTGTGTGTGTGTGTGTGTGTGTGTGTGTGTGTGGGGGTGTGTGTGTGGGGGTGTGGGGGTGGGTGGGTGTGGGTGTGGTGATGTGAGACA
>CAAKHD010000119.1:0-10459 GCA_901007705.1 Fistularia tabacaria | reverse complement strand
CTTTCAAATTAAAATTTTGGGGGAGTTTTTTTTTTTTTTTTTTTTTTTTTTTTTTTTTTAAACTTTGATTTAATTTTTTCCCCCCAAATTCCTTGTTGAAAACCACACGATAAATCACGTAACACCCACACACACACACGCGCGCGCACACACACACACACACACACACACGCACTCACCCTCGCACACGTGTTAATCTTTAGGCATGTGTTGTACACCAAACTTCACATAAACCAAGGCTATGGCAGCAATACCCTCACTGGATTTGTGTGTTTGTCACAGAAGAGTTCCCAAGTATTCTGACCGTGGCACACACATTTCGCCAAATGAAGGGAAAAAATAAACAAACAAAAAACAAAAACAAACAAAAAAAACACCATCTTCTCTGTCATGGTTGCAGGTTTTAGTGGACTTTGGAAGATCCTAGAGTCCATTATAGTGAGGCCCCCAACGCTTATTGATGTGATCGAAGGTGTGTGAAACCCACTGCTGCTCCAACACTCGATACCTCTCCTCACACAAGAAGAGAGGCTTGCCACGGCTGAAGAAAAGCAGATTGGGGAAAAGTGAGGTGAAATCCGGGCTTTTGCCCCCCCGCTCCCTACTTCAGCACTAAATAGGCTATTTTAAAAAGGAGATCTTTTTGTGCAAAACTCAAACGAGGCATTCAATTCTTTGCAGGGATACGGGTTGCTCGAGATTTTGCTTCTAACTCCAATAAATTTCATTTTGAATGACAAAGTTGCTGTTCAGAAAAATTACAGTGCAGCGACAAGATCATGCAGTGTAACACGAGACAGCGGGGTGTTCGTCTCGTTTAACGCACACTACATCGCGTCCGTGAGTATGTGCGTGTGTCATACCGTAAATCACGGTCTTCCTCGCCGTGGGCGTCGAGGTAAACTGAACCCCAGAGACAGAATCGATGGCCACGGATAATGATGATGACCGAGGCGTTTATCAGGAGAAAGATGCCGGTGGCTGCTCCGCAATGTTGGGAATGCTGGAAATGACAGTCGACAGAAAGTTTTGCAAAATATATATAACATACATATATTTTCAAAAAATTATAAAATAAATGTGTGTATATATATATATATATATATATATATATATATATATAGGACCATAGCAGTGTATGAATAGAAAAATAGAAAAGAATGTGCCTTTAATAGCCTCACAATTATTATTATTATTATTAGATATTTCAATTCACACAGCAGAGCATGGACAGTGCAGAAGAGGTATTTATTTTACTTAAATAAGTTAAAATAGTAGCTTCTCAAAAAATATCAGAAAAATATTTAAAAAAATATAAACGCTCTTGTACGAAAAAATGGAAGCCGGCAGCAGAAGACGGCTGCTTACAGCAGCGACAACTGGGTTGCTTTAAAATGAAGCTTGATGCACACGCTCACGCAGCCCCGTCAGGTTATATGACTGCTGTTACACCTTGCTGCCTTCGTAAGGGTGCTCTGTGAGAAGCAGTGTAATCACTGGAATCCATTAACACGCGGGAAAGAGATGTCCTGAGTTACAGGAAAAGCTGATGTTAAAGACCGAGTTTACAGCTGTGGTCAGAAATCGCTGAACGGAGGTGTGACCTAAACGCGAGCTGGAGCATCCTGGAACAGATCCCTTTGGTTTATTAATCCGATATTCAAAAAAAAAAAAAATGGCTGAAATGGGCGTGCACACAAACGGGAGCAGTCGCGCAAGGTTCCAACCAGCGCGTTGTTCTGTTAAAAAAAATACACTGCTCAAGGACACCGATCGCAATCCGACGGATCTCTCCAGGCACGGCGAAAACTTACCAAAACACACTCACAGATCCCCTGCTGCTTGCAGCAGGCCCCTTTCAGGCAGACAAAGGCGCCGCAAACGAGGCAGAGCGCGGGGTCTTTTGGCACCTTTTTGCAGGCAGTGCAGGCCTTCCTGTGGTAGTACTGGAAGATTATGTTGTAGTTGGCGGGCAGCTGGAGAAGGCGGGGGGCCGCCCACTGAGGATCCTGGACAAGCAAGGTCTTCAGAGGGGACAGATGGGAGGAGAGAGAGGAATATTTAAAGGATATACAATCTGCTGCTTTCTGCTCTTACCTTGTCTGAAATCTCAAAATATTGATCGGAAAAAGTCCCTGGTTTCGGCAAAGCTGTGAAAATCATTCACGGCAAAAGCCGACAGCAGGAGGTGCGAGTCAAAGATTACATCTGTGAGAGACTGAAATACACAAGGAACCGGGCTTCCTTGATTAGTACTTTAAAAAAAGGATGCAACCTGCGGTCCTGCTGCACTGAAGAGGTCTTAACTTCAGCTTCAGGTCCTTCAGATATACGGACATTGAGTTTCTCTTTACCATAGTTGTGAATAAAAAGCTGTATAAAGCCTTTAAATCACACACATATCACACACAATTCAAGCGGATATCCTGTTGAATTACCGAAAATACATCCCGTCGTGTTAAGATTAGTCCCAACAACAGTAGGAAGATGTGCTTTTTTAGAAAAATGAGTACATGAATATTATTTTCCTTGAAAACCAAGTGGTCGTATTTCAGAAAAAATGCCATCTAAGACTTTCAGGTTAGATTTTTAATGAAGCAGTCGGACAGAAAATATCGATCCGGATGGATGTAAATATACTGTATGCTGACTGGCCGCAAGCCGCCTTCTTTGCAAACAATCCATTCATGTATTTCTATTTGTTCCGCTGATTCCCCCGGAGACGCCCCTGCTGTCATCTGCGTTATCCACTGTGAGCGCAGACTCCAGATATTTACACAGCAATATTGTGACTCTTATCAGGACTGATAAAACATGACGAAAAGTTTTTAATTTGTGTTCTGAACATTTCACCGCTGACAGCACAGTCAGGGCAGGTCTATATCGAACAAATAAAAATCCTGCGCCGGCAGCGCACTTGGGGGGGGGGAGCGCTCGAGATTTATAGCATTGTCAAGGTGCAGTGGTTCGACGACTTTTTCCCGATAATGTACCCCCTTTGAAAAATTTTTAGTTAAGCCCCCCAAGAAACCGTCGAGAAAAACAATATTGGGGGGGGGGGATGCTGTGCCATCAAATATGATTTATTAAAACGTCGTGGGTGATATGTCTAAAAATCCTACATTTCAAAAAGTGAGCTTTAATGGCGAAAGTCATTTTCAATGATTTTTTAATCGTCACGCTGAAACGAAGAGAACCGCGGTTCTTCTTTAAACTGGGTCATTTTGGCAAGCAAGAGAAATTCATTGAGAATCAAAGGGATTGCGTTTAACCGGTTCTTCGTCTTTCTCGGTGGCAGGGAGGGAGATCTTTTTCAAACAGCCCGATGTCACGCACTGAATATTCCATCACCTGAAGTTCCCACCTACCAGCGATTGCTCCGTCTGAATCTGAGTGAGGTCTTTGACCTCAGCACACCACTGTGTCAAGAGGTCGAAGCCGCCGGCCGCCCACTCCAGGCACGAGGCACTGTGCGCATTGTTCGAAGTCGGAAGGGCAGAGGGTAGGAGGCCCAGACACGCGGCCAAGGACGTGAACTCCTCCTCCTCCTGAGAACAAGAAAACAACTGGTTTGCTCAGGCTTGTGATTTGCAGGACGTCGGGAGGGGCGGGAGGTGAGGGCGTGCAAAATAAGAAATCAATCATGCTGGATGAGCTCTTCGCCGTCACTGTGAGGAATAAAAAAAACAAAAAACAGGAAAGGTGCAGACGTTTTAATGCAGCAGAGATACAAGAAGGCAAGACGCCATTGGTTATTAAAACGTACCGTGCAGCCGGTGAGATTGTCCCCGTAAAGGTGATGCTGCAGAAGACAAGAGAGGCGAAGGAAGGGCAGGCAGAACTGCTGGAGGCTGAACTCGATAGACTGAGGGGACCACACGCTGGAGCTCAGCTGGGGAGGGGAACAACAGCGGCGCCTGATCAATAACCGGTCAACAGCTCCCTGATAATATTGTGATGTATATCTCCCCCGGAGGTTATTACGGCGAAGATAAAGCTATTTTTATTTGGCGCACACGCATTAGCCCGTGTGGAGGTCAAATGCGAGGGAACAAATTTCACCGAGGGGCATTGTTTCTACGTTCGTTGCCCTGGTCAGGGATGGCAAGAGGAGAATCAAGCTAACATAGTTGTTAACTCACCGTCAGCTCCCGGAGGGCCGCCGCAATCACAGGGAACGCATGCAAAAAACTCACACAGGAAAGGCGGCGGTAGCCTCTTGTCTACGCTTACATGCAGAAAAAGGAGGTTTCTGTTGTCTCACCATTGAGGTTTCTTCGGTGTTCACCTTGTAGAAGCTGTCGTCCTTTGAGAGCTCGCTGATAACGTGGCTGAGCAGAGCTTCAAACGACTTCTCCGTGTTTGCGAAATTCTGCGCCTGAAATGAAATATTAACAGAATAAGCGAACAACAGAGTCTCCGCACGCATCGCTTTCCACTTTCATCACTGATCTCTGCGGGTAAACACCGTTTTCTTTCTGTCTGACAAACAGGTAACACTTCAACTGATGAGTACTTCATCTTTTCGTAAACGGCTCGTAAAAATCCTGTTCTATATGGTCAGTGTCCGACCCTGAACTCTCCTCTCACTTTTACTCGAGGGCACTTTTACCGTAAGGAAAGCAAATCAGAGAAGTAACCGGAAGGATTACCTCCAACGTTTACTCGGGCAGCTGTCCAGACAGAAATGTTATTTTTATCATCGCCTGCTGCTAATTTTGACTCCCGCATACAAAGAAACAAAACAAGCACGAACTGTACTTAAAAATAATGAAACCTATCTGGTTTCCGCTCGAGGTTGTGATGAAAACTCCCCAGGTTATCTTCTTTTAACCAGGGGATCTCAATGAAGAGAATGTCAGTCATCATGTACGGTTAAGCAAAGACTAGTATAGAAAAATCATCGTACGTCCAAATCTGCTGTTAAAAATAATATCACAAACCTTCTGACGTCTTTTGAAATCATTTTAACGCTGACTACAGATAAGCTAAAAATTCACACAATATCAAGCTGACAATTCTGTTTTTATTTTATACTTAAAAAATGTATCAATTGTCAAAGTAACTGAGTCTATTCGAGGCTTTCTGTTCTTCCTGAAGAGATCTCTTTATTAGGGGTTTCATGGATGCGCCGTCTAATAGTCACGTAAACTGGGGTGTCAACATTTTAGCAAATGCCACTAAGTCATGTAAACACCCGTCTCAGTGAACCACAGCTAGCTTGAACCTTCTTCTGGAAATAACTACCAATCACAGGGCGGCTGGTAAACTGCTCCACAAACATTGTCCAGGCAAAAAGAGGACCGCGAGACCACGCGAAAGAACGACAAATACATTCACATATTGTCATCGTGCTTTTACAGAATATATGTAGGTTCACACAGAAGCCTGTCTTAGAGAAGGTATGAACCCGAAGGAGAACATTGTGCTGATGGACAGTTTTTTGCGTAACGCCCATCTACACTCTCAGGAACTGGTATCAGGCCTTCCCTACGCTTTGTACCATAATCAACTCAGACTTGATATTCATTAAGTTCATTAAATTTGCCTTACAGATTAATTTCCTGATCCCATCCCTCATTAGCCGGAAAATATGGTATCTTCATTATTTGCCGTGTCACCGCTGTCACTACTCCGTGCGTCAGCACCGACACCTGCCTCCGTGCGTTTCGCCAAACAGGGTCGCCGTTCGTAACGATCTCCGCCGTTTCAAAAGCACGGCAAAAAACACATTTCGGCATCCGCTGCGTCATCACATCTGAATATACAGAGCAGAACTAATCGAACCCTTTCACCTGCCCACCTGAGGCCCCCCTTGAGTAAGAAATGGGTGCCGCACAGAGAAATCTTAAGGTTCGTATAGAAAAAGCTGGGGGAAAATAATTTATTCCCAAACCAAAACAAGATCTGATAAGCAGTCCGGACATTACGGAGTGTGTGTTTTGACGAGAAAAAAAATTCTACTAGATTGGCTGGTGTGTTATAGAGAGGAAGAGCCGAAAGCATTTATCAAGTTGAAGGTGGTAGAATATAAAACAGTACCTTATCTCCTCTGCTGTCCTTTGTCATAGATTTATAGGGAAGGAATTTCAAACCCTCAAGATTTCCTCTCTCGATGCTACGATCATTGTTCAAACCCGCACTTTTATGAAGAACGGCAATTTAATTATGACGGCGTGAGACTTTTGAGGAGAGATAACCGTGCCGGGAAGTATCAATGTCATTTTATTATCATCGGTCACAATTCTCGGTTTCCAGTGAAACAAACGCTTCAGTCAAAATTGGATATTTCTTTCGGGTGGGAAAAGGGAAGCGTGATCACAGTGACATTCTGTTGAATGTTGAATAAATGCACGGTATGATATAATTCGATGCCCCTCAACAGTCCATACATTAATTCTGTCTTTACTACAGTTATGGAATCGTGTTCGCAGTGTGGGATTGCTTGATATTCTGATCATGCCTATGCTGCGCGATACTTATCCACACTTCCATTATAGATGGACACGCGCTATAGGAGAAGGATTCCGCTATTCCTAGTTTGACATTCAGGCCGGTCAGAGTCACTAAATCAAATTTAATAGACTGGAGATAAATAGCCACTTAATGCATCGCTCTGCAGCACTACTTTTCCTGATAATGAAGATCGATACGGTTTGCTGTGGAAACCTCATGAACGGAATGGTAACAGACTTAATTCATCTTAATACAAAGTCATTCATATTGAATTGGTTGTTGGGCGAAAAAAACAAGGAGGCTCAACAAGTACTCGCGGGTACAAACAGCTTTGTTAAATTTCATGGATAACATCATGTGAGGGAACCAAACTTCTTGTACAGTGAAGCGTATGCTGTCAACGACCAGGCTCAAGTTTTAATACATCACGACCAAGTTAACATTTTGCTTTTACCTTTTTAAGAGCTCCAGATGTGCTCCAGGCCTGCCTTTCCTCTGGGCTGAACTTGGTTGAGAGTGCAGCCAGGGCCTGGGTGAACTGCAGGTTGTAGAGCATCTTCACCAGGCAGGTAAAGTGCTCTTCACAGAGAAAACAGTGAAGCACTCATGAGCCGAGGCAAAGGCAAGACACGGAGAACTTTAAAATGAAGGCAACATGTATGAAATAGCTTCGCCGGTACGGAAATTCAATGCCGGAACGGAGGCTAATCCGTCCGGTGTGACACACACTTGTTTTTTTTTTTTGAAGCCAGACTTTCAGCATTAGAAATATGGTGAGGATGATTCAAAGAAAAGATCAATCCAAACCATTTGTTTTGGCTCGAAAAAAGTGAAGCAGAGATATTCCAAGATCATCAACTTTGTGGAGCGCATTTTGATTAAACCCATTGTGCCTTAATTGATGTTCATCTCTCACTTTGTCGAATAGAATAAAGATCATCTCGAGACAGCAGCTCTGCTAACTGTGCTTTTAATTTTTTGCTTTGTTTTTTTAATTTGATAAAATGAACACGACAAAGCCTGCAATGATGAATAAATGCAAAACGCAGCCCGACCTTGAAAACATCCTCCTAAAGGACATCTATAAATCCTTGACAGAATGACACAGTTAGCTTAATTGTCCTGATTATATAAAACGCGACAATTTTAAACCACCACTATCAACTTGTGGATTGTGTAAATATATTTTACACTTTTCATGTTTACACTTCAAGAAGGTGTCGCACCCAGGATGTGCGTATCAGAATTAACATTTAGCTATGTTCCAACTCACTGAGGAGCATCTCTTTTGCGAAAGCACAGAAGCAACCGATAGTAAATGGAGTGCTGCGTAACTCAATTTTGTGAATCAGATTCAAATTCTATTAGTAGTTATACTCATGCTACGGTCTTGTCCTGTGTTGCAGGGGAGGGCAGGGACTCCACTGACAAAATGTGAGTTTATTCTTTGACTGCTAAAACCTCCCGATTCAAATCTTCTTTGCTAACATGGCAGCTGCCTAGATGATGTATGTGGAACTCTGTCCTGATGACTGTCTTGGCGTGTCATGCTGTAGACACAGGTACTGTACCTTTTCGCAGCGGCTGGGGCATTGTCAGCACGAAGATGATAAGCAGGGACGGGACATCTCGAAAAAGCATGGCCACCTCAGGTCTTTCTTCATCAAAGCCGCTGCATAACAAAGAAGGAACTTATAAATTCTTTATGTTTTTAAGCTGCTGTCACGAAGGGAGAATAAAAACAAACTTATTCACTAAATGTTCATGTTCATTTGCGGTGTTCCATTGAATGCCACTGTTAATGGTATACGTGCAAGAATGCCAAATATTCTTCAACACTCAAAAACCTGCAAACGAAGTAATGCTTAGCTGATACCGGCGACCCCTGTTTTAGAGCAGCAGAGAGGAATTTACTTCCGATATGTAGCATAAGTCAGAGGGAGCTAGCAAGATGTCAGCAGTATTTTACATTGGATAGGACCACCGATAAAGCCGTGACGTGCATAGCATTCACAGCTGGAGTTGAAAGGGAGGAGCGTCAAAGACTGCGATGGATGATGAAAAACAGGTGAGTGGTATTAATCTGTCCTCTCATTTGTACTTGCTTTAAAAACGGTGTAACCTGACTACGCCAGCTCAAAAAACATTGGTCAAGCATGTACAGGGTCAGTCGTATATTCAGGTGTCAAAAGACATATACAGGATCAGTTTGATTTACTGATTTGGCATTAGTCGGTGTGAAAATACGATGTATCCGAATTAGAACACGGGGGATAGGGTATTGGTGCAGGTAATACTAAAGAAAGGTAAATAATTAGACTACAACTTTTACTGAAACCGCACAAGGGAAGTAAGGTCTTGTTTATGGTTGTGCATTTTGAGGGAAAAATACAACAACACTTTGTTAATGCATCCCTGGTTTCATATTTGTATTGTGCGCCACCTTCATTTTACTGTCTTCTCCTCTGTTGACAATTAAGAGAGACTCTAATCCCCACTCAACTCTTGAAAGGCTTCAGGGCTTTTGAATGAGAGGGACTGCACTTAAAAAATAATACCCTCCATTACTACAGCACTCACCAGTTAATTCCACTGTGCATTGGAGGAAAGCCTTTATGGCTGAAGCTTTCAACCCGGCTCAGACCACGACGTACAGTCTTTACATTAGAATTCAAGCGCATCCCCTTTCAATTGGCGAGAGCAATGATTTGAGTTGTTGTTAAAGATCTCTCTGTGCCATTTTTATCGCGGGGAGCTCAGATTGACCGCCCGCGGGCCCTAATGATAGTGCTCTCTCATAAAACCTTAAAAGTATTTTTAAAACACCCAAGAGCTCCGCGGAGAATTCTGTGGATTGTGAATGCTTTAATAGTAACAGGTGTAAAAGCTGTCTTATGACACTTGCAGTGAGGAGGGGCTGTTAAAGCTCATCTCATTGTTTGTGCTCTCAGCGGTTTTTAACACAGTTTTAGACAATCAACCCTGACAACTGAACATTTGTGGCTAAAATAGCATATTTTGACCCGCACTTGTGATTGAAGATGAAAAAGACAGCATTTGCGGCTGGAGCTACGCATATTGTCAAAGAGCGGTTTCCTGTTTGAGCGCGTTGGACAGCTGGGAGCAGCGATGCTGTGCTGGTACGGTGCACTTGTTCTTACTACAGTGAATTTGACAGGGTCTTTTTGCTCTCTGTGGAGTGCCCCGTAATTTGCCAGATGTAGCAATTATGGGTAACTATGGAAACTGCGCATGGTCCCTTTTCTGAATTTAGCTCCTCTTTGTGTGGAAGAAATCTGTTGGGGGCAGGAAATGGTGGTGTTTAGAGAGTAGGACAAAGTGGCACTTTGATTGCATGTTTATGTGAATGGGAGAAGTGAGCGAGAACATCGAGGCTGGTGGGCTATACAGAATGTAGGAGCAGATTTACGGTCTGGACGTTAGCTGAGCTGCTTGAGGAAAAGTGACTCACTCAGCCTCTCGGCTTTGTACGACTTGAGTCAGCTTAGTCCAGGGGTTGTAGGCTGAATCGATGCTGTACAGACGCATGTGCATGGCCAATACATGGAACAGCTGATCTGAAAGGGGGGGGGAGAAAAAAAACAACACAAATCAGTATAATTTTTTTTCAACAGGGTCTAGTATCTGTTTACCTCTTGGAATACATAATCCAGCAACCTGCCGCAGTTACATTAATTTGTGGTGCAGTGGATGCAGACCTGAGACTTGACTCAGATAAAACCAGGCCAGGCTAGAAGGATACGTGGAAGTGTTTGATGGCCTCAAGCAATTCTTTGGTCAGGTCACACCTGTTCATTGTGAAACTAATGGGACATGAAGACAGACCTCCGCGTGCGCGCACGCACACACGCACACACACACACACACACACACACACACACACACACACACACACACACACACACACACACACACACACACACACACACACACACGCACGCACAAGCACAAGCACACGCACACGCACACGCACACGCGCACA
>CAAKHD010000118.1:2339-26321 GCA_901007705.1 Fistularia tabacaria | reverse complement strand
CACTGCCGGGTGTGAACTCTTCCATTAACACAACAACAACACACACACACGCCACACACGCCCCACACACACGCGCCCACACACGCCAAACACACCACACACACACACGCACACACACACACACGCACTCTCACACGCACACACACACACACACATGCGCACGCACACACACACACACACATGCGCACGCACACACGCACGCACGCACACACGCACACACACGCACACACACACGCACACGCACATGCAGGCACTCACAAACGCACACACACACACACACACACACACACACACACACACACACACACACACACACACACACACACACACACACACACACACACACACACACACACACACACACACACACACACACACACACAGGTGATAACCTCTGCGTTGAGGACAGCTCGTGGCTGTGGCAGGTTTGGGGTTGAATTCCCTGCAGGTTGAGTCGGAGCCGTGAGTCGAAGTGCTGCTGGACGTGGCGGTGGGGGGTTCAGGGTCGGAGGTCATCCGCCCGTCACGCAGCAGGAGTTGAACTCTGAGAGCGAAGGAAACTTACTTTCCACTTCTGCGTGTTGGCAGCTTTAAAGCAGGATTATTGATCTCCTCATCTGCATTCCCGGCCGCGCATCGACTTTAAAACGGCTTTTAACGGCGATCCGAGCCGCCGTCGGGGGAGTCGGCCGCCCGAGGACGACTCCGGGCTTATGATCATCCCACTATCACCTGGAAACAGTCCTCGGAGTGGTGAGGAAATAAATCCCACCGTATCCAACAATCAGGCGAGTTGGACTCTGACCCGCTCTCGGAGGGAGAAGACACTTTGCCCAGGGAAAAAAAAAAAAAGCCGCACATTTGAATGTACAGCCTGCCTCCGCGCGCGCGCGCGCGTGTGTGTGTGTGTGTGTGTGTGTGATAAATCCACTAATGTCTCGGCGCATTAACGGCAACCCGGGCGATGCGGAGACACAACAAACTCCGCCGCCGGCCGGAGGCGAGGCCTGCAGAGAGTAAACACCTGGGAAAGGAGGGCGGCGACCCGAGCAAACCCTTCCATCTCGCCGGCTCCGCAGCCGCTCCGCTGCTAATTGAAAGCGCTGTGAAATATAGATGAACACAGGAAGCGGGCCGGCCGCTCCTTCCTCTTCCTCCATCTCATCCCTCATCCCCCCTTTATCCTTTTATCTCTTCATCTGCCTCTCCTCTGCAGGTCAGACGCTGCTCCGCGCCGGACGACAGAGTGGGCGGGGCTTAAGAAAGGGAAAAAGGACGTTCGGGGAACTTTGCTGTTCCCTGGCAGATTGTCAAATACCCGACGACCGCACGGAAGAAGTTTCACCTTCAGGAGGAGTTTCCAGACCTGAAATCAAGGATGAACCTCCATCTCACCCCTGATGCTGTCCAGAGTAGGACGGTGGACCACCTGGCAGCAGGTCCCAGCAGATACCAGGACCATCCAATACGACCGCTCGATTTGTTCTTGCGAGAATCTTCTATTCTTCTCTTGAAACAGAAGAAATTCAAGTCAGGTTTCCATGACAAGAATTCACCGAGACCTGGAGGACTGAGAAGCTCCACACACGCGTGACTGGTTGTCAGTCATCGCTCGCGCAGGTTTGATGAGCTCAGGCACAAAATGACTGCAGATGATCTGAGAAGGACAGAAACCCAGAGAGAAGCTGTGAATGAACACGACGGAGGGCAGGAGGACGGAAGAACCGATGAGGAACCTCTGCGTTCAAGGCCGGACGGCGGTGGACCAGAGTCCGAAGCTCCAGCTGACGTCCCGTCGAAGGCGGCCGATTGTCTGGAGAGTCAATCGAACTGGAGGACGACCAGATGATCTTCAGCTGAGGGTCACAACCTGGACCTCACCTCTGCTGGAATCGAGGTTAGCAGGCCTGCTGGGAAGCAACGTCCTGCAGAAACCATCAGCACCTCCATTTCAGGATGGCCTCACACACACACACACACACACACACACACACACACACACACACACACACACACACACACACACACACACACACACACACACAAACACACACAGAGACGCTAGTTAGCATGGCTGTTCATTGGATACGGCTAATGTTCTGTGTCGGGGGGGGGGGCTAGCTTGTTTGTGCATTTGTGTTTTGGAGTTGATCCCACAGAAAGTCACCTCTGATAGCCATTATCCACCCACATGGTGGAGCAGCCTTCGTTCCCGCGCCCCCCACCGGCTCCCTCCCCCACACTGCCTCACAGACGGCTTGTTGCCAAGTTGTTTTTTTTTCCTTTTCTGATTCGCAGCGGCGCCGCAGACGTATTAAAAAGGTCGACGTGTGTGTGTGTGTGTGTGTGTGTGTGTGTGTGTGCTGGATCTGAAGCGCAGCGGCGGACCTTTGAGACCCCGCCGACAGGAGCCAGTTCACATGTTGAAAACCCGGCGATCGGCGCCCCTCGGCCGTCTGTCGGGGGATCAATGGGGGCGATGGAGGCGCGGCTCTTTGTGTGCCGCGCCGCTAACGACGGGTTTGGTGGCGTGCGGAGATTTGAGGGTTGGGACGACACAATTACTCGGGGGACGGCGCGCCGGGCCTTGTTTGTCCCCGTGTGAGTCGCGCGCGGTTGAAAATCCGCCCCGGCGCCTTTTGTTGTGCGGCGGTTTCCCCCTCGGCCCGCGTTGCCTGATAGATCCCGACAAGATGCCGTCTGAATTATTGATTCTCTGATCTGAAAGTTTGATGCTTTGCCCGAGGGCTGGATTAACCTGCCGACAGCAGCGCCGTCTCCCCTCCAAGGTAACCATAGCACCCACACAAATCCATGCATATTCATCGACATGCATGTACACACACACACACACACACACACCAGACACCAGCTAACATTACCCTGTGCACCCCCCCAACACACACACACACACACACACACACACACATGCACATGCTCTTGGCTAGTTAGCAAGGGAAGCTGCAGCCTTCGACAAGCACACATGTACGGTCTGCTTTCCCCTCTTCATCTGTCCAACCCATCTCATATGCATTTGCTCACATTTGTGTGTGTGTGTGTGTGTGTGTGTGTGGAGGGGGGGGGGGGTGCTGAACACCCCGCACAGGGTCAAGTGTCACGAGGCATGGTTTCCCCGCCGCTACCGCGAAGGCTGCTGCGTTTCCAGTGGAGGAGCAGGTCTCCTCGCAGAGACGTCCAGTATTTCACGTCTGCCCGGAGCCGCGGTGCGAAGTGAAATCCCAGAATGACAAACAAAACCCATCGCATGGGGTGGAATTTCACGCGTCAATGACGGGAAGCAGAGCGAGGAGCCGCTCGATGGGAAGACGGATCGCGGCGGGTCACGGCAGCGGCGACAGGAGGCTTGACCGAACCACTCATTTGGCTTAAAAACAAACCGCCAGAGCAAAGTTTATCGCGGTAAAACCGCCGAGGATCTGCAAACATCACGGAGGGCGCGGCAAATCCCGCAGGACAGAACCTGAATGCGGCGGCAGCGGTCCGTTCTGACGGGGAAACCGATCACGCCGCGGGGCCGGACGCCGAGCAGCCGGGAGAAAAAACGAAAACGTCATAAAACAAAATAAGACGGGAAATAAAGACACGGCAGAGGCTCCGGCAGAACCCGGAGACCCATAGCTCACGGAAGCCTGAAGGTTCAGCTGCGCGCCGGGAAATCTGCAGAACAAGCTCAGTGCTCCAGAGGGACCTCCACAACGACCCCACCGTGAGCTCCACGTCCCGAACGTGAGGAGGAACTTCATGAAGGCGTGCCTTTGGACCGCAGTGACTTTCTCCTCCGCTGGCTGGACCAGGATAGCCACTGAGAACTTCAACTCCGGCCTCCCAGAGCTGAACTGGACTTTGCAGAGAACAAAGTGCAGCTCTCAGAGACAAAAGGAGAGGATTGGCGTCAGAACCGGAGGCCGTGAGAGGAGTCCGGCGGGAGCAAATGAAGGGACGCTCAGTCTGCGACGGCGGCCGAGGGGGACGTCGAATGGAAGCTGCCATTTGCTGCAGGGAGGGTGAATCCCAGCACGCACGTCCAGAAGATCTTCAGCCAGCTGCCATCTTCACCTCTGTCTTCAGACCTTTGACATCATCATTTATTCATTCATGCGTCATCGCTTATCCGGCAGTCAGTCGCAATGGGGCGGAGGTGGAGTTCCCCCTGGATCCATCACGGAGCCTCATTTAGAGACGTACCAACGTTCACCTTCTCATTAAACATCACATGGAGACCTCATCCGATTCACACCTGCGCACTGCAGGCTCTCCACGAAGCTCCTACGACTGCGGGAGGAACCCGGAGAACCCTGAGGAACCCCACGCAGACACGGGGAGAACACGGAGGCTCCACACAGGAGGCTGGGAGGAGATGAATGGATGAACGGGGTATGTGCTGATGTCAGAAGGTCCAACTCTAAAGAATTTGTACGCCTCAGTTCATAAATCACTGGACGGAATCAGATGATCGATGCAGGTGAACGATGGCTTCAAGCAGCAGCATTGATTTCGTTCCTGTGAAGTCCAGTGAGCAGGACGTGAAACGCTGAGTGAATCCAAACTCACGGCCGTCTGAGCTGACGGGAGGCCTTCGGTGGGATTCCACGGCTCCATCAACGCTGCCGCCACCATTCAGGAGCTCATTTTGTCTGATGGTTTGGACTTTACGATAACTCCAGCAGGCTGAGCTAACTGAAGCGACGGTTAGCGGCTGAGCTAACCAAACATGCACGGCCTCAGGGAGGAAGCCTCTCGGCCACATTCAGAATATTCACTCCGTGGGAACCCCCGGATGAAGGTTTATGAAGAACAAGAAGGGGTGGGAGGGGATCAAACACTGGAGATCCTGGTTCTCCCAGCAGCTTCTCCTCGTCACCAGCGGATCAAATGTCAACAGGCTGCGTCTGTGACGGAGGAGTGGAACCGCACCTCCTTCTCTCTCTCCGAGCTCCCTTCCTGCCTCCGCAGCTCCCTGCCTTCGATGCTCCGAGGAACAAGTCCAACAACATCCAGATCAAATCGAGATAAATAAAGTCCGTAATATTAATATTCCTTGGCAACAAACTGCCTTCAGAAGGACATGGAATCCAAGAACTCCTCAGACTGGACACGAGATGAATAAAAGCGGAGGGATTGGGAAAGATCTTTTGCAGTCACAATTCTTGGAAGAGGATTGGAGCGTCCGCTTGCTTGGCTGGATGGAGACGCGTGCAGATCATTGTGATGTTGAGCTCCTGTGCTGGTCAGGTGTCCGATGGCAGAAGCTCCGGGAAGCCCGAGTGTCACGGTCTGCAGGTTCTCCCTCCTGGACTTGCTTCGAGCCTCCGCTCACTCCTCCCACCTGAGGCCGGTCACCAATCAGGAGCCGCACGGAGACGCCAGCCTGAGGCTCCTCCAGGAGCCAGGTGGTCTCGGCCTTGTAGTGTTTTTTCATGTCCGGATACCGCTGCTATCCTCGGACTGCGTGAACCCACTTTGACCGAGAACCTCGTGGAGATTCAGGCCTTCTGGTCCTCATGGTGACGGACACAGATGATACATGTTGGAATGCTGCAAAACATCCTGCCAACATTTGGGGCCAAAATCTTGGCTGGATTCACCACAGCATTTCTTCAAGATGACGATTCGCGTCGCTTTCCAAGAGAGTTGATTTGGTGAGGAAGCGTCGCCGTGCAGAAGACCTCCCGGACAAACCACATGCCGTGAGTCTTCTCAGTTTTCCAGTTTTATTTTCAGAACCTGTGGAGGCTGAAGTCGTAGATTTCTGCGTGCAAATATTGAGCCGTGATAATGCGCATCCTCTCGTCTCCCGGCCGGCGTCCGATCGATTAGGGAGCGAAATCTGATCATCATCCAGAACGCCAACCAGTCCCAGAGATTAAGGTTGACATAAGTTCTATTAAGCGGCGGGGATTTAAGTCCAGGTTTGATATTGGAGCCTCAGAAACCCCATCAAACCATTTGCCACCATGACTTTCCGGCGGCAGAAGGCTCCCCTGGGAGCGAGTGTTGTGAAACAGTTTGTTAAATTACTTTTGTAATAGACTTTGACCACCTTCTGCAGTCATCAGCAGCACCATTCCATAAATCTCTCTATATACATACGTAGAAATGAGCCGGTTAGCCAGCGGCTCAAAAAACCTACAGCAAATATTAGAAGCAGTTACGTCTGAGCAGACTGCAGACAATACCTTCATACAAAGACCTTCATCTGCACAAATACCTGCAAAAACCTCCTCCACTTCCACCCGCAGGTCAGGCGGGTTGTAGTCATTGTCTTCATCTCGACAACTTAGCTCAGATCAACGTTCTGAGACTAGCCGTCCAGGAAAGACAGCAGAGAGAGGAGATCTGAGGCAGGAGGTGGAGCTTCACCGGCTTGGAATGTCAGATTCACAGAAGAGGAAACAAACAAAAGCCAGGTCGTGCGTTTTGTTGGAGCGTAATCTCCGGAGAAGAACCGGCAACCTTCCGCTCCTCAAAGGCTGGCAGGCGACCGCGGAATCCGACACTTCATCTGGACCCGTTTGATGGGGTTTGAGACGCGGCGACGGGCCGACGTCTCCGCGGGAGGCCCGGACCCGATTGTCAGGACCCGCTGCAGAATAAAATGCTGCGGCTGTGAGTTTGTGAACAGCCTCCTCGGCAAACGGTAGTCCCGTCGATGACAAGAGCAGATGCTGCCGTGACGACTAAATATAGCACGAAAGAACACGAGGACGCAGTTTGGCAGCTGGACGTCCAAAAGAAACAAAAAAGCAAAACACCGGAGCGGCTCTGCAATAAAACACTACCTCCGATCCTCCCCTTTGGCAACGACGTCTAAAAATACTGCGCTCGTCAGAAGGTGCCCGAACACATTACCGCTGCGCATTTGTGGACGGGGCTGTTTAGGTTGGTTTTGCGTTCGCCGGTGGGATGAAGGCCTTCAGAATACAAAGGCTCGCGTCTGCGTGCCGGCGCTTCCGCAGAACCTACCGGAAGTGGTGCGGAGCCACGATTCTCGGACACTCTCGGGTGGTTACTTCACCAAAGGGCTCGATCCTGGCGGTCCTTCAGCTGAGAGCTCTCAAGTACGCTCTTGTTATCCCTGAAAATACAAAGGATTTCTGACTTTGGTTTGGTGACTTGTTCAACCACGCTTCCTCCAGTGATGGGACATCCCGGTGTGCCTGTGGAGGTTCTCAGTCCTCCAGGTCGTGGTGAGTTCGTCATCCAGGTGTGACTCTCGCCTTCCAACGCCAGAAGTTAATTCTGACAGAAAACCAAACGAGAAAAACCTCCTGAAGGCGTCTCGTATTGTGAGTTGCAGTCAGTCTGAAGGAGCGTTCAGGTGGAGATACAGCCTGGAAGGAGAGGAATGAAGGTTAGTCCCAGCGGGACGGGATCCGTGGGTAGTGGACCGGTGAGGCTGCAGGGGGTGGAGATGAAGGAGGGTGTCAGCGGTCCAACGCTGGAGAAGGGGTGGAGACGTACGTAAAACCTGCGGACCGCTGAGAACCCGTCGCTCTGAGGCGATAGAAGGCATGGCTGTGCTAGCTGCCGTGGTGTTCATCCCCATGGTTTACATCCTGCCGGGCGCGAATGCACCGGCGCCGAACCAGAAGCCCCGGCTGAAGAGCCGAGAGCTCTGCGGAAAGCTCCGGACGCTGCGTTCAGGGCGGGCGAGGAAGGCACCGACTGCAGGCCTCCAACGGCCAGAACATCCAGGCCCGCTTCACCAGCGATGAGCCGTGTGGAAGTCCACTCCGTCAGCTGAGAGGCACCGTGCCTGCGGGAGCCCTCGCCGCCAGAAGCTCTCGACAGGTTCTCCAGCCGCTTCGAGGCTCCTGACACCAGACCGACTCCACCGCCAGATGATTCGCCCGTCTGTGTGACCGCAGCAGAGGAGGGAGACCCTTCGGGGAATCGACCCCCGCAAAGCCGCAGGCGGCTCTGAAGGATCGTGCTAGAAGGACCGCTGGCAGCGTCAGCAATGACGCCACGCACTTTATCACTGCTTGTAACAGCGCAGAGACGGGAGCTAGCGGCGCTGTTGTGTGTTCTGTTACGTGAAGACCCTCACACACGCTCACACACACTCAGCGTTGCCTCTCTGTGTACGTGCCACGGAGCTGAGGCGACTCCTCAGTCTCCTGAGTTATTCATGATATGACTTTTAATATCATTCACGGTGACACCGGAGTCTGCATTCCAAATTAGCCTCCCTCAGGCGAACCGTGTGTGTGTGTGTGTGTGTGTGTGTGTGTGTGTGTGTGTGTGTGTGACGCACACTCTACCGCACCCCTTCGGTGTAGGTGTGTGTTCGCGCGCGGCGGCCCTGCATCCTGACGCGGACCCGTGCTTCCCATCGGCCGGCGAGCGCCCGCTAACCGGCCATCCCAGCAATTAGCCAGGTGTAATGTAGCGGGGAAGGTGATTGTCACTAACAACCGTGGTGATGGAAAGGCACGCCGTTCACCGGCGCGCGTGGGTGTTTTAACCGCCGCCATGTGTGTGTGTCTGCCTGTGTTTTTTAATGGGCGCCGTGAGCTTTGATGGAACATTACCGGCGTGTTCGTGAGCGCGGTGTCAACACGTGTGGGTGGAAAGGTGCGCTTCTGAAGAGCTCTGGCGGTTCAAACTCGTGGGCGGGATTTTGCACGCGTTTATCGGCGTTTGCAGAGGATGACGGGAGCGATTCAGGGCGACAAAGACACTTGAAGACGTCGCATCTGCCGGTGACGGCGGGTCTCGCCGCTTCCATTGTCTTCACCGGCAGCTCCTCCTCCTCTCGCACGGAGATGTTCCTCCTGTGTTTGGGCCGCCTGACGAACATCACGTATTCACTGAGGAGCACAATCATTCCACTTTTATTCCTGTTACATTATTGAAGTTCTTTGACTGAGGACTCGTCGTTTTGGGAGTTTTTCTTTTCGTTTTTTTGGTTGTTTTTTTTCTTCCCTGATTCCGAAATCTAAAAATTGCCAGATTAGTTATTTTCCCTATTTTTTAAAGCCTTTTCCTTCCAAGCGTTCAAGTCACATCCTACTATTTTGAGGGGAATGTTTATGTATTTCAGGAAAATGCTTGCTTTTTCTTGTAAATTTCTTTGACATGTTTCTTTTTTTTTAAATGGAATTTTTCAAGTTACTCAATTTTCAATTGTACAATTTTCAATTGTACTCTTATTACTCCGTTTGAAAATGAATGAGCCATAAATAAAACAGCACTTTTCCTCCTGCCTGTGAAATGCAGTAATAACACAGGGAAGCACTTTGTAACGCGGAGCTTGTCAGAGTATTAAATATAGATAAGTGTATTTGTTGTTATTCTGTTTTATCGGCCGTCTCTCCGGCGCTCGCCGTGAGGACGCCGCGAATGGCTCCGCGTGTCTGCGAGGAAACCCGGGGCCGCCGTCCGGACGGTCAGACGCCGACCTCGGCGCTGGTAACGTGAAACTCTCTGCCCGCCGTCCACGTGGCGCCGCGTGGAATGATATTCCACGTCGCCGCTGTCTGATTGTCGGGCCGGCCGGCCGCCTCGCCCGGAAACAGGATGTCGTAAGTTACGCTTTGAAGACCGGGTGGAAAATGACGTCCCTTCACGCCAGGAACATCCCGGGGGTCGAGGCGCGACCGGCTCCGTCCACGGGGCTCCTCCTCCTCCTCACCGCTCGGCTGCCGGCGGCGGCGTCCGAGACGCAGGGGAAGGAACGGAGGATGAGCAAACGCGGGGATGAGTAACAGCCAGACGAGTGTGTGTGAGTGTTTTTCCCATTCAGCTGAGGTTGGTTGTCATAGTGACACCATGTGAAACAACGCCGGGGGTGCGCGGGCTCTGCGGACGGCGTGATTTCATCTGTGAGATTAAATCGGCGACGTTAATCATTCATTTCAGGAAGGTTCCGCCGCTCAGGCTGGAGTCTCTCTGAGGCTCCTCAGAAAGAAGGTGCGGGAGTTTCTGCGAACTGACGCTGCCGTAAGTTATCATGTGACGCAGCTCCTGGGCACAAAGGCATCTCCTGCCTGGCGACGGGTCCACTGTCAGACCGCCTGAGGAGGAGGACCCACGGAGGCGGTCGGATCCCTCACACGCCTCCTGTGAAACATTCAAGCATCCGTCGAACTCTGCACGCCAAGACATTTTTACTTCAGCATCCCCAGAAGGTTCTTCAGGATGAGTGAAACCACAGGAGATGCAGCCTGCCGATGCAGGCTCGGTCGGTGCCGGAGCGCGAGGAGCTTCTGGTCGGTGGTCGGTGTTGGATGTCAGTGGCGGGAGGACCTGCGCTCTGACCTCCTCCCGGCCCGCTGGAACCCGGAGCGCCGTCCACGTGACATGTCGCTGCCCGGTGTTTTTCCAGCTCTGCGAGGCACGGCATATTTCTGGGATGAGGAAGCGGCCGCGGCACCAGATAGAAATATTCCAGAATGATCCTCCGTGTTCGTACATCTGCCGTCCAGTGGGGCGGAGGAGGATTTAATCGCTTTGCTCGTCACCTCAACGCCGGCACGGATCTTTAACAATGACAGAATATTTGCCGTCCTTGAATAGCAATTTTTTTTTCTGACCAATTAAGTGAAATCGCACAATTTTCCGCGGCCCGGCTGACCGTCTCTCAGGGCTGCGGGGCCGGAAAAGCCCGGAGTGTTCGGACGCCGCTCTGGTCTCAGCTTTGATTTCTCGGCGGGATCCGACGCCGCGGTGTTTCCGTCGCCGCGCCGCTGCTGCGGCTGCGGCTTCCTCGCAGCCCGAGGTGGACGGCGGCTCCGTGTGGAACGTCAACGAGATCCAGAACCTCTGCGCCCGACAGCTAAATGGCCGCGTTTTCAACTTTCGTGTCGGGTTTTTGTGGAGTGCGTCACAGATGCGCGGCAGAACCGGATGGGGTCTCATTGAAAACTCGAGGCCCGATCAGGAGCGCCATGCCCGGACGTCGATGTCCGACGCTGATGATCGCGGCGCAGAACAAAAACGTCTGCGGCTCATCTGGTTGGGGAATGAATTACAAGGGTCCTAAAAGGCGGCGGCTGAAGAGCGAGCGGGGCGGCATTAACTCCCGGCCTCTCCTGCCTCCAGTTTATGAATGCATTCATCTCCTGGACTCCTGGCTTTATTTGCTAGCCGTGTGTTATCGCCGCCCGGCGGTGTTTATTTTCCCGTCCTAGCGTTTAGTGCTGAGCTCTGTTTCAAACTGTCTGGTCTCCCTTTCATGCGTCCTCTCCTCCTCCCTGCTCGCTGTGCTGTTGTCTTTGGCGTTCTGCTCCACCTGAGAGGCAACGGTGTGCTTTTATTCCTGAAGATAGTCTGAGGTCGTCCGCCGCTCTCACCGATCAAACACAGCCCGTCTTGTCAGCTGGAGTGGACCGACGCTTTCAGTGTGGCCCGTTGGCTTCGCGTGCGCGGTTACGTCTGAGATGTTTGCTCGCGGCCGGCTCTCGGTGCGTGGCGTTCCGTCCTCCTTCCGCTGGACACGATCGACACGTTGTCCTCCCCGTCTCCGGTTCCTGTTCCGGCTCAGCCGAGTCCCCGCCTTGCCTGGATGTGTGGAAGCACCTAGCATGCATGGGAGTGCTCATGAAGGATCAGATCATGATTTATCTATTTATCTGTCGTTGCCGGTTCATTTTGCCCCCCGGCCACTGTCATCAGACCCGACTGACAGGACCTTTGTGACACTTTCACGCTCTTCGAGCAGCTGGACGTGCTCCGGCTGCTGCCGGGCCGAAGGGGAAGCTCGCATCCGTCCGGGCGAAGGTCCGGTCTGCGGGGTCGGGGGTCGGCGGCGTCCTCGCCCCTCTCGGTGTCAGCGCTGACGGCTTGTCCGCCAGGACTCAGAGTGCAAATTCAAGGTCACGCCGTCGTCTTCTTCGGTCCGGTGAAAACCTCCTCATCTGACGTCTGCAGATCCTCCCGTTTGTCCTGCATCGTCTCCCGTCTGTTGTACAAACTACCAACAATTGTAGCCGCTGATATTTGTGCAGCATCATGGCTGGCTGCCAGCTCCTCCTGTTTGTTTGCTGAATAATTTCTCCTTCTTCTAGGTCACGCAGTCTCTGTGCGCCTGTCACACCAGAGCTTTTGCTCGTCCTGCCTTCTCCTTAGCCTCCTCTGCGCTCGGGCAGCTCCTCCTGGAGTTAGCAGTGAGGTTCTCCCGAGAGCGGGCAGATGCAGGGTCACCCTTTCACCCTTTCACCTTTTTAGCGGAAGGCTGAGCACGAATGAGACGAGGCGTGACGTGCTTGAGGTCCCATCTTTGAGCGGCTCTTATCCACGTCATCGGAAAACGAGGGGACCTCGTAAGCGGCGGTTATGCGTCGGTGACACAGTTGCTGCTCAGTCCCCTCAGAGGAGGGACTTCGTCACCCAGCCATGGTGCCACGCCCTGCTGTGACAGCTCCAGTGCTTCTGAAACCCCACGCAGCGAAGCTGGGAGTCTGTGCGTCCAAAGGGGGTGTTGAGGACGCGCAGCTTTGAGCTCTGACCGTTGGTCCTTCTCGAGCCGGTACCTGCAGGTACCAGAATTCAGGTACCTGAATTCCGTTGTGACAAGTGTCGAAGTGCTCGGGGTCCCAGCAGATGAGGTGGTGACCACCGCTGGGAACCCACACTCTTGGTCGGCTCCATCTTGCTCTGACTCCCAGCTCCGTCCTCCGGGAGTCTTCCTGCGGCGGGACCAGGACAGCAGGCGGTCCATTGAAGAGACCCCTGGTACCTCGAGCCTTTGGCCGCTCATCAACTTCACGCCGTCTCCTCTCGGAGCCCGGCAGAAGAGTTCCTGCCTCCCTCGTCTGTCGGGCTGCATCTGCAACGTTCACGTCAGGTGTGCTCCTCCGGACGGCCCTCAGCCGGCCCACCAACCAGCCTGGGGCCGATCAGGGAGTCGGACGCCCGTCCGCGCTCCTCTGACTGACCGGGACGGATGAATCGGTGCTTTCTGCTCGTTTGGAGAACATCTGATGATGATGGTGTTGAACCGTCCAGATTCCGTGATTTGGTCCAAAAGCAAGACAAAACCGCATTATTCCATGTCCATTGAAGCACCGGAGGAGCTGGATGGAGGACCAGATGTTCCCTCTGGACTTGTCAGAGCTGTTGCTCTGTGAAGGCCTGAGGTGGAGATCTGAACATGATGGTCCACTCCTTGTTTGGGTTAAAGAGCAGCCCACCCGCCGCTACCAGTTTGCGCGGGTGGACCTTTGAGAGGTTACCTTCTGGAGACCAGGTGAGACAACCGATACCTATCTCCAGGGGAGCGGTGCTCTTCATGTCCTGGCGTTGGGTAGAACCGCGGCCTCTGAAATCCAAAGGACTTGGTATGGAGCAGGACTGCGGTCAAAGAGGACAAACCTTCACGCACCTCCCTCAGTCACCGCAGATGCTTGGAGATGAAGATGATTGTTTTGGTTGATCTGACCAGGAATGATCTGGTGCCGTTGCTGTCTCCTTTAGCTTGTAGTCCCAAAAGACCAGTTCTTCCAACATGTTCTGGTCTGCGGAAGATCCCCGAGGGTCCAAAGAGGAACTGTGATGCAGCATCTTCAGTAAACCCCGGCGGAGCGTGAACATGTGGTAGATGGATGAATGGGATTCCTCCTCCTGCTTGTCAGGAGGAACTGGAGTCTCCGCCGTGTGAAGATGACTTCCACCACCATCCATCCAGGAACACCTCGGTAGCCTCTGCTTGCTGCCACGTTTGGGTTCCACCATGATGAGGAGAACCGAAACCAGCCGAGGCCACGTCCGGCCGCTGCCCCGAGATCCAGGTTGCTCCGGGCGGAGATCCTCCTCCATCCACCCTCGGAGGAGCCCGGAGGAGCAGCGGCGTCAGCTTCTCCGAGCTGCGTCTTGATTGACAGCCTCCACCCTTTAACGGCATTGTCATTATCGCTGCTCCGACGCAAACAAATGAAATATGCATGGTGTAAAAGTCCTCCTGAGGCGCCGTGTGTTCAGCCCGCCTCTCCTCAGGCCGGGAGTCATTAGCTACGTTAGCAGGCGGCCTCCTCACCACGCCGCACCGTCTGCGGTAACAAATACCCCAAGGATGCTAAAGGAAGAGCATAGATTGAGATGAAGAGGAGGGTGGTGCTCCTCGGTGCGAGGGCAGTGTCCCCATCCATGCGGGCTGCTGTTTGATGTGGAGAACATGGACCCGGCGTGCTTTTTAATGTTATGCAACTTTGAAGATGTGCTGTTTGAAGTTATGCATGAGTTGGACTCATTTCCAGCTTCTTCCTGATTTGTTTTTGTTTTTTTTTGTTTTTTTTCCCATCCCTTTCTTCTCCTGCAGCCCCTTTTTTTTTTTTTCCATGTGAGGCATCAGTAATGTGTTTGAAGTGAAGGAATGTTTCAAGGGTATCTGCCAGAGCGCCCACAGTGCTCCTGGTCTTTGCTGAGAATCCCTTAATTGTATCTCTTACGTGATTGTAGCTGCTGTGTTTCCTCATTTGGTCTCACACTCCCAGGCTGTCGGAGCTATGTTTGGACCTCCGCTTCAAACCCGCCACAGAGTATTTGAAGGAACTTTGTGGACCGCAAAGGGTCAGGCTGGAGGAGAGAAGAGAGAGAGGACCTTCTCCCAGCTTTCCGTTTGTGATGTGACAAACTGCATCCGTCTTCGACGGCTCTCCTGCAGGACTTCCTGCAGACCACACCACCCTTCCACGCAGCCGAGGCGGGCGGAGGTGCACGGTCGGAGGAGGTCTCGTGTCGTGACGGGGTGGACCAGCAGAGGCTCCTGAGTCCGTGATGCCTGGAGATACACCTCTCAGGAGTACAAATATCAGCTTTGGCGATAAAGCTGTCGGCGAACTCGCGGGAGCTCGGTGGCACGGCGGTCGGCGCTTCCTCCTCACAGCGAGAAGGTTGGATTTCCACAGGAGCCTTCCCGTGCGGAGCCTCCACGTTCTCCCCGTGTCTGCGTGGGGTTCCTCGGGGTTCTCCGGGTTCCTCCCGCAGTCCAAACACACTGGGGACTCTAAATTGTGGAGACTCGGGACTGAGAGGGTGAGTGGTTGGAAGACTCCATAGGATGTGCTGATAGAAGGCTATTGGCTGACGCGGTCGCTCATCCTCGTATTATCAACGTCTTGCCGGTATGACGACTAACACTGCGACAATGACCAATAACCATGCATCGTTTCGGTGCAGGGTTCTTGCACATGTTGTCGTCGCGGGTCCTGATCCGTCTTCGTGATCCGGGGTGTTCACTGGTCCTGCCGCTCATCAGTCAGGAGGTTTAATGCCGGACGAGACTCGGCGCACAGCGTCTCCCCAGTCACTTCGCATTCCGCCATCTTGTTCATCTTGTCAGATGTTTCCTCAGCACGTCGTTGTTCCCGGCTTCCCAGAGGTTGCCGCGTCGAGCAAACAATGAAAGATGTCGAACGCGCGCGGAACGTCACCGCCCATGTAGGAAGAAGGTAGAACTGTGAACCTCTGAGATCTTCTCGAAGAACCGCCGGAGTGCTTGAACAATCAGAAACACACGGCGGTCACGAGAGGACACGCAGAATCCCCGGGTGAGCGCTGTGAAGCAATGTTACGCAACAGAAAACACAATTGTCACGGTTATTTGCAACATTTAGAAACAACACCAGTGAGCGTGTTTGCAGCTTCGCACTAATCCAATAACTGGGAAAAATCGGCTGGTGACAATAATCTGCTTTTGGCTGATTATGTGTACATGCGAAAACTCAATTTCCCAAATTCAGTTGGTGCAGTCTGATTTCTCACTGCAGGAAACAGCTTTGTCAGAGATGCACGTTCGTAGATTCGATGAAAGACGAAAACCAAAACCAGTGTTTTAAGATGCACTCGAGTAGAAAACGG
The DNA here is from genome assembly GCA_901007705.1 of Fistularia tabacaria. Classification (NCBI taxonomy): domain Eukaryota; kingdom Metazoa; phylum Chordata; class Actinopteri; order Syngnathiformes; family Fistulariidae; genus Fistularia; species Fistularia tabacaria. The sequence goes on along the minus strand of CAAKHD010000118.1, from coordinate 10,499 downwards.
GAGAAAACCGTCATTGCGGGCATGGGTTTGCCAGTATCTGACACTTTAATCACAGAGAATTGATCGCTCACATGACTACTTCAATACAACAGTAACTCCATTAATGCCGTAACCAGCTCTTTAGCGGTGTCCATGGAAACGTGCTCAGCGCTGGGACATAATGCCTTGACAAATGCTGTGATTAGACAGTTATGGCCTGCTCAGGTTGCAGCATCAAAACTAGCAGAGGAGAAAACTTGGTGGGAGATCCAGAAGCAGGCGGCGGCCGCCACCGTCAGTGTCGGATCCCCAGTCCACTTTCACCGCCGCTTTCCCTCAAATCCTTTCCTTGGTGAAACACTGAATAAACAGCTGCTGGTTCATTGACAAAGATACGACACTCAGTCTTCTTTGGGCTAAAAGACGTCCGTCAACATGCAGAAGAAGGTCGTCTACAGGGTCTGCATACAGGACACCTTACCAGTAGAGAGGATCCTCCGACATCCGGGCTGATGGTTTTCATTGTCAGGTCTTGTCATAGCAACTGGACAGATGTTTCTCCACTCGACCGAGAGGCTTCTTTGGCAGGGTTTGCATGAGGCTCTTGTGGTTTGGAGGAGGATCACCTGAGCTGTCAACTGAATGCAGGGTCGTCAAGACACGTTGGAAGAGTTTGTTGGGGCTCGGTTGGAGTTATCGGCCCCTCCAGGAGAGGTTCAGGGTAGGATGTGGCTGCTTGTGGGTCTCTCTTTGGGTGGATCCCAGCGGTGACTCGTGCGTAGATGACACATTTTGCCCTCCTCTGTTCGGTGAAGTTCTCTCCAGTTTGACAAAGATGGCGTCTTTGACTGCTCACAAACCTCCAGTCTACCCAGAAGGCATGTCCAAAAGACCGACGCTCGTCGTTGAGCTGGCTTTCCTTGTTGGACCCAATGGCTTCTTCCAGCTTCTCCCCAATAAGGGGTCACCGCTGCAGGCCATCTTCCTCCATCTTGCGCTGTTCTCCACGTCTTCCTCTGGTTGATCCAATGACTGCATGTCCTCCTTCACCACATCCACAAACCACCTCTTCGGTCTTCCCCTTTTCCTCCTGACCACCAGCTCCATCTCCAATGTTCTTCTACCGAAAAGTCGCTCACTCCCCTCTCCTCTCTGACTTGGTCTCCGAGGCGTCGAACCTGGGCTGTTCCTCTCCTGCTCGTCTCCACTTGGGCTTAAAAGCATCCACCATATTTCCCGTCCAGTGCCTGGCTGTTCTGTCCTTGTGGTGCGCCAGCCTCTGCCTCGGGTGTTGTATGCTTAGGAATGCACTGGGAGTTGGTGTTTGTTAAAAACCCTCCCAAGTTTTTCGGAAATTCCAGTAATGTATTGTTTTATAAAATCCTTTTCTCTGTCTCTTATTTTGGTGGTTTTGGTTTTTGCCGAAGGCCAAGTAAGAGTGGCCACAGGATTTTTTGGCTTCCCTGACATCCCCACCTCCCTCAGCGGCGGGGGGGATGGTCTTGAGCCGACGGCGGAGATTTCTAAGGACCCCTCGTTTGTGTTCAGCAGGTTAGTGACACTCAAACATGGAGATACCAGTCAGTGTGAGTCGGTTTCTGGGACTGTATACGCTTTTGTCCAAGCTCCTGTTCTGTGGTGTGAGCACCGCACAGTCCGAGAAAACCCTTTGTCTCCTTCGACATCCTCGACGTGAGTGTCAAACGTGTTGAGGTGAACTCTGGCTGCTTCCACTTCGGTCGGCCCATGGCACAGCCATGCTTCTGTCTCAACGAACAGCTGTTGTATCGAAAGGAGGTAGATTTTAAGCAGAGACTGAGCAGGGTCCAGTGTAGCCTGTTGGGAGGTTGTTCCTGCTGGCCGTGTTTCTGTCCTTTAGCAGCCAGTCCTTCTGTTGTACCTTCATCTGAAGTAGTGAATGTCTTGGAAGAGCAGATGTACATCATAGGAGACCATGGTTTCATCTGGCTCCGGTTTCGTTGATTTGACTCTGCTGGCCAAATATGGTGGGTTGCGGATATGGAGAGCGGAGTCGCGACGCTGCTGCAGCGTGCTTTGAATGGTTGCATGCGGTGCTGCTGAAGATGCGTCCCTCCTGATGTAGCCGTGGTCGACCATAGACGCATGGCAAGGCTTCTCCAGGTGTCGGCCACAATGAAACGGAAACAGCAACATGTCTGTGGAGGTTCTTTCTTGTCGAAATCTTCTTGTCGTGGAAACCGGACTTGAAATTCTTCACTGCAAAACATGTCAGCCTCTCATCCCAGAGGCTCCTACAGTCCTTGAGTAGATTGTCCGTTTCTGAGACGTCCTCCCTGCTGTCCGTGAGCACCGCTCCCCGGCCCTCCTACCGTCGACTGGGGAGAGGCCGATGAAAGATCCTCCCTTTCGTCGCTGGTTGAAGAGGACGGAGGCGACTTCACGCTGGAGAGGGGCCTGAAGTTTCCTTCTGAGGAAAAATAAACTGAAGAGGTCCTGTTCCTGTGAAGAAGTCTGCAAACCAAGACTCGGATTCCACGGACGATGACAAGGGCCTCATTAAGAAGATCCTCCCTGAACAGCCCTTTGGGGTTCGGCTGAAGTCCCGCCAGCCGGTGTCCTCAGTTCTCAAGGAGGCCTCCATGACTCGGGCCTTCTGAAAACCTCAAGAGCCGCTGATGGAGTCCAGATGGCAGCTGGATGAACACCGGCCCAGGTGGGGACCTCAGGTCGCTGACGTGGGCAGAAGGTCCGTTGGTGCTTGTCAGGTATTCATTGTGGCTTTCAACTTCAGGCTGGGACTCTTCCTGACCCTTGACCTGCTCAAACCTTCTTGGATCCTGCTCCTGGCGGTGGCCTTTGCGGGGACCATCCTGGTTTTGATGATGGGGCCATTATTGCTGTGAATCTGGGTCTTAATTTCCTCGTTTGTCATCAGAACAAGAGCAGTCCATAATTTCTCCAAAAGAAATGAGCGGAATGACACTTAATATGAAACATGTGCAAAGCCCGAGGAGTCAAAAGCTCTAATAGAGTATAAATTTTATCTATTTATTTTCCCTGAGCCCTGAAGCTGCCCCTCATTTGTCCACCCTGCTTTCCCGGGGTCTGCTGAGGAGAGGGAAAAAAAAATCCCTCCATTTGCCAAATTCCAATTAAGTCCCCTCAGTGTGAGCCATGCAAAGACGCACAGTTCCCGCGTGAAGGCAGAGCGGCTCGGTAATGGCTGGCAGCAGCCAGACGGAAAACACACCCAGATGCTAATAACCTCTTGACTCCTTCCTTGCAACGCACAACTTTGTGTGTGTGTGTGTGTGTGTGTGTGTGTGTGTGTGTGCGTTCGCTCAGAATCATCTTTGTTGTGCGGGAAACGCTGTTCAACAGCAGCTTCAGCGCTCAGGCTGTGCAGCAGCGAGGACGTGGAGCTTCTACCCGAGGTCCTGCAAGGAAGCAGCGGCGTCAGGTGGTCCTGCAGGTGCAGCAGGAGGCAGCTCCTCCCGGACGCTCGCGGGCCGTCCCGGGAAACGAAAAGCACCAGCATTTATTCGCTGGAAAGGCGTTTTTTCCTCTGGGTGGCCGTCCTGCGGCGGCTGCTCTCCGGAGCACAGTGGAGAGCAGATGTTCAGATGTTTGTGCGGTTGAACCCGGATCAAGAGCGTGCGTTCCTGTGTAGGAGGCTGATGCAGATACGGAGGCAGGAGCTCCAGGAGCCCATATTCATCTCATTTCTTTGTCTCTGCTGTAGTGTTTTCTCCAAACACAATACTCTTGTGCCCACTGGTTCTGCATATTTTCTCCTCTACGCACAATAATGTTTTCTTTTGAGGTGAGGACTCCACCTTCCTGCTGAGCCGCTTTGGAAGGCGGCCTGGATTGTTCGAGCACTGCCCCGCTCAGCAGCGCTTCTACGTCCGTGGTTTCAGTCCTCAGAGGAAACCGAGTGCCCGCGTTCTCCCCGTGTTCCTCAGGGTTCTCCGGGTTTCTGCCACAGCGCAAACGCACGATGGAGGTTCAGTGGAGGAGCTCTTTGTCCCTCTAAGTGTCCCTGTGATGGATCCAGGGGAAGCCCCGCCCCTCGGCGATGACAGCGGGGATAGGCCCCGCCCCCTCCCCCGACTGCAGGACAGGCTCTGGAAATCCCAGTGGTTTTCAGGTACTTTCCACAGTCTGGCTGTTTCATCTGCGTCTGAAGACGTGAAGGTGTGGTCACTGGTGTCGTGGGCTCGCAGAGAATCCGTGCACAGAAGCCTTTCAGAGCGACGAGAGATCAGGCTTCCCTGCGTCTCTGGATCTGTCGCTTGAACGTCGGTCCTCCTGCCGGGTGGACGAGCTGTGAGGTTCCGACCCCTGGACCTTCTCTCTCTGCGTTTCACGGGACACCCCCGATTTATAGCTTTTATAAAACGGAGGAATTTCTCTCTCCGGCTCCGGGCGAGGGAGGATTCAAGCCGGTCTCTTGCGCGGTGAAGACGCTCGGTCTTTATTTTTTATGGTTCTTTTCCCTGCTAGTAGAATTCCAGATGACAACATGAGAGCCTTAACTTCATGCGGAACAGCCGTCTCGCAGTCACCAATCTCTCCGGGATCTGGCCGGGGTCTCGGGCTCGTCGCAGCCGGGCCTGATTAGCGGATTTCTTTTAACTTTTGTCGAAGCCCGCAAACATCCAATCGTCGCTCGCGAAGGCGGCAGAGCCCGCGAGGCTCGGGGCGGCTCGCCGCTCATCAGTGGTCACCTCCGTCCCGCGACTCGGCTGCGGGCGGATCGTGAGACGCGACATTATCAGCGCTGCGTTTCCGCCCCGTTTCTTTTTCCATCTCCGGCCGCCAGCCGGAGCCGTGGCGCTCGGCGCCATCCGATCCCGGCCGCTCCCCTCCCCGCCCTGTCGGGGAAGACGGACGACGTGAAACCTTCCCTTTTAAGAGGCCCGTTCCGGATTGTTCCACGGGAGCAACAAAGGCTCGGTATCCGGGATGGGCGCGGAGGGGGAAGCGTTCCCTCGCCGTGGCGTGAGGCTTGAAAGAGCGGCGTGGATATCTGTGATGTGCACTTTTAATGAAGCCCATTACATCAAGTGGCAGTTCCTCAAAAGGAAAAGTTGGTTGGTGTTTAATAGTTTCACCGCGGGCTTACATAAGCCTCTTTAATTCGCCGCTCTGTCTGGGCAGCGCCGGGAGAAGGCTCCCCTTGCTCTGCCGAGAGGCACGCTACGGCAATTAGCCGCTCTCTGGAGTCTTAATTAGGCATCCGCGTCGACCTGAAGACGGGCGCGCGAGAGGACCACACGTCGGTCAACAGCCAAACAAAAATAGATGAAAAAAAAAATCCAGGCTCCAATTAATTACAGCCTCCAAATGAGCATCCAAGTCATACCGGGGCCTTGAGAGGAGCGGGATGCGGCGGGCGGGGCGGCCGAGCCGTCCCGGCTCCGCCGCTCCTTCCCGTCTCGCCGGCACGCCGCCGGAGGCCCCACGTCCACCAAGGGCTGTGTTTCCTTGAAGGGGCTCCTCTTGCTTTATTCGTCTGATTTGCATTCCACGCACACGCGCTCCGGCTCTCCGTGCGGGCGGCGGCCGCTTTTGTTTCCCAGGTGTCGCCCGGCGTGGCCATGGCGACGGCAAACATCGGCGGTGGATGATAATCGCCATGGCGATGCCTTCAGACGGCCCTCTCCGCGCGGCCGATGACGCGGGGGGCGGCGGCGGCGGCGAGCGTCATGGCTACGACGGCGGGCCGAGATCGGCGGCGCCGCCTGTGCAGGCGGAGGACAGCTGCCTCTCGTTAGCTCTAATGAGATAAAGACACGCTCTTTGTCCGGGGAGACGCTTTCTTTATCCTCCAAGGTGAGCGAGGATCCGGCTTCCTTCCCTCACTCAAACCCACGGGGAACAAAGGAAAGGCGGCGGCGCACGTTCGCCGAGTCGGCCGCTGGTGTCGGGCCTGTTTTGCAAATGCCGCCGCTTTTTCGGCGCGGCCCGACAGCTGACATTTTAACGACGCCACTTTGCGTCCCCGTGAGAAAAAAAAGCAGCTGAATGTGCGTGAGGCTCTTTGCACGCGTGTGATGTTGAGAAGGAGGCCGGGCGAGGAGCCAGCCTCCAAGTGACAACGCCCCCCTCCTCGTTGGCACGTCTTTGTCTCACAGACTAATGGCACACAGAGAATCAATTACCGCCGTGGCGCTGGTCCGGATCCAGCTCCGCCGGCCGGCCTCCCCGTCTCCCCCGCTCTCTTCCCTCTCCGGCGAGGGGTTGAAGGTGGCACCGCGCGGTCCCGAGGGTCCGCGAGCCGTACGACCGCCGGGTTCAGCAAAACACGGCACGGTTGCAATAAATCTAAAAAGCCGGGGGTCCCGAGCGTCGGATTCCAAGCGGGTGGAATCACAGGATTCCCAGGCGGGATCGAGAATACATGCACATAAAAAAGTGAGCGCAGTAAATCTGCTCCATAAAAATACCAAAAACCATTACGGTTATGATGACTTTCATCATCTTTCATCATCACGCTTCTCTCCCTTCCAGCCTCTCACGGCCATGAACTCACCTTCATTTTCTAATTCATCTCCAAACCGTCCCGGAGGACGGCCTGCAGGCTCCGAGCAGCTCGGAGGTCCCTGCTTCCATTCCGGTTCCCTTCCGCTGTCCAAACACAAGCGGGGGCCTCACCGGAGGCCTCGGACCGCCCAGATGTTCGAAGACGAGGGCGAGCGGCTGGACGTGTCCACAGGAAGCCCTGCGATCGGTCCGGGCCGAGCCAGCTGGGATCGGCTCCGGCGCCCTGCAGAGTAGCTGGAGAAGAGGATGAACGAGTGGAGCTGAGGCCAGGAGTACCGGTCCTGAAAGAACATCGCGTTGTTGCGCATTGATAAGAGACGGCCGAGTGTGACTAAACCTTCTGCAACCTTCTGGGACTCTGTCCTTCTCTGCTCCGCTCACTCCGCTCCGGCCAGGCGCCGTCCTCCCTCGGTGTCGGCGTTGTGATCCGGACCGTATCTCCGGGTTTCCGGACTCTGACCTCCGCCCACGGGTTCGGATCCTTCCGCCGGTTTCCGGTCGCCGCGCTCCGACCTCACGCCGATGGAGAACCTCCCGCCGCCTTCGGCTCCAGAAAAAGCCCAAAGCCCCTCCCTGCCGCCGCCGCCGCCGCATCCATCAGAGTCCCGGGCGATATGCAAACATATGCAAACAAAAGCCGAGGCGGCGGGCAAAGTTAATAGCCTCGACGGCGGCCGGAACGGGCCGCATTAGCAGAAGGAGCCTCTCCATCAACCTGCTTTCTGAAGAGATGAACATCATCTGAGGCCAACTCATTCCTGCCTCCGCTGTTTTTTCAAATTATCCATCAAAATGGATCGGACTGTCGCACTTCTTTCATGGCTTCAAACGCAGGAGGAGGAGGAGGAGGAGGAAGGCTCGGCAGAGGTGGACGGAGGCATCTGACAAGCTCATCTGCGACGCCGAGGAGAAGTAAAGTGTTTGTGGTAGGAAAACCAAAAGAGATGTCTGTCTTCTGCTGTTACAGTAAATAGCTTTTATGTAGTCGGACAAAAAAAAAAGTCTTCCTCACCTCGGCTTTGAAAGTCGTCTCGACGAGACGAGGTAAACGGGCTACATTTGATGTGCTGCCAAATAAAAGATGAGCCGCTACTCAAAGGCCTCTTCGCTCTCTTTATCTCCTCCTGCCTCTGAAGTCTCTCCGTTCCTCGCTGATGGCACCTGTCTCCAGGAGGACGGGCGCGCCGTCTGAATTGGCCGGCCCGTCCCTGCCGGCGGACGCCGGCGGGAGCCTCGGCTTCACCATACGCCGGTTTGTTTGAGGTCGGCGGCCGGATTCAGCATTTTGTCTCCGGTCCGGCGTCATCGGGAAGGCAAAAAACAGCCGTATTTGTGCTTTGCAGAGAAGCTTTCATCATCCGGGATGAGCCGCGCTTGTTTGCCTGCCGCGCCGTAATGTCGCTCCAGCGGTTTTTCGGCAATCGTGTACAATGTGTTAACTCATGCTTTAATAGGTCTCCCCACGCAGGCTAAAATTATAATTGCCACGCATCTGATGCAAGCCTGGGTCACACACACACACACACACACACACACACACACACACACACACACACACGCACACACACACACACACACACACACTCATCGGCGTACAGTGCGGCTCAGCCGTCATTGGTGTGATTTCTGTAATCCCTCAGCGCTCTCCTC
>CAAKHD010000117.1:117496-138430 GCA_901007705.1 Fistularia tabacaria | reverse complement strand
AGCTCACACCTGCTTTTTTTTTTTTTATTTTTTTCTCTCTTTTTAGGTGCATGTCTGCGATCTGAGACGAGGTGGTAATGAGGGGGGTGGGGTGTGTGTGTGTGTGTGTGTGTGTGTGTGTGTGTGTGTGTGTGTGTGTGTGTGTGTGTGTGTGTGTGTGTGTGTGTGTGTGTGTCCATGGGGGGGGGGGGTGAGGACATGCTTCCCCTATTCCACCATAAAAAACAAATAATGATACAAAATAAATTTGTAAGTATTTGTCCACTGATCTGTGATAGAAATGTTATTATTGTTTGATTCCAATCATTCCAATGATTTTTATTGTCAATATCGCTGAATTTCTGTATTTTCATGTTGAAATACGGTGGAAAGACATTCTCCTCCTCTCTGATTGCACAGTAGACATTGTGCAAGAAGCCAGTTGGTGAATGGTGAATTTATGCTACTGTGTTGAATTTATATTCAGGATTTGTAAATCAAACTTCGAAAGCGTCAGCGCCTCCCCAGCCACGAACCTCACCGCACGTGACTGGTTGCTTCAAGCTCAGGTCGACACCTGGACTTTGTCTTCCAAACCATTAAAATTAGCTCCACTGTTGCAACCAACTTTCTTCTGTTTGTCATGACAATGAGCAAAGACAACGAACGGACAATAGACAACATGTCAAGGGCATAAAGTCAGAACTTGTTCAACATTGGAGTGTTTTAACTATTTATAGTTCTAAAATAGATCATCTAATCCAGAGCACCAGGCGGCTAACATTTGCTCTGAGATTATTCAAGTGGAATTTTGTCATCCTACTTTGAAATTAGAAATACCAACTGCAAAATAAGAGTTGAACTTCATTTACAGGCTGTTGCACATCTGTGAGATATGTACGCTTCATTTGGTTTTTAACACACACACACACACAGACACACAGACACACAGACACACACACACACACACACACACACACACACAGACACACACACACACACACACAGTCAGCCAGGGAGGGGTGTTACATTACGAAGGCGGAAGTGCACTGCGTCTCCTGCACTCACCGAGCAGAACCAAGGTTTTCCTCTTGAAAGCAGGGAGCTTCACGACCTCCTCGTATGTGACGAGATCTAGTTGGTCGAACACTGGAGGTGAAAGGTGGAGAGAAAAGAGTGAGCAGGAACTTAGCAGCAGGCGCCCACAGACATAATGCTCTATGCAGAGAGACGGGGGATTCTAGGATCTATGGCAAGTGGTGAAGTTGGGGCAAAGCTGATAATAGTTTCTATGACAGCCCAAGAGAAACGGAGGAGACGAAGAGTTGACATTTCCTGTCATGTGACCGGCGTTTTGACACCAACTGGAGCTGAACGCAGAACTTGAACCGCTTCACTTAGATAGATGACTGAACCAGCGCCCGCCAAAAGGCTGCTAACCCCTTATTGATCACTGCTATGGCAAAAAGCAAGTAGAATACTGTTGGGAAGTCCATCAGTTGAAAATCCCAATAAAATGTTTTCTGTTGATTTCTAAACTCCCAATAAGCTTCAATTTTACATGCATCATTTGACATGCAGCGCTTGGATGAACGGCTTGTACATGAAAAATGTTTGCTTGATTGATTGATTTATAACTGGGAAGTCACTGTTGTATGTATGTTTATAGAGGGCTTCTTATGTACTTTTTTGCAAATGGGGGCAGATGAGTTCAAGTGTTCTGTTGAATTGACACAGCAAACTGAGGTTTTTGAGAGCAAACAGAATCGTAGTCCAGTTTGCCTGCTATCCTCTTTGTACTTTGAGGGAACTACATCTGTTTAAAGTCGTCGGTTTGAGAATCTCCGACCAGGACAATGGGGGTTGACAGCGGGACGGGAAATCTCATGATGTTTATATTACATTGTGTCCTGAGCGTCTGTAACACGAGCTGGCGTGCAGCTCCATGAGCGGACTGGTGAAATATAACACCCACGAGTCACAGGGGTCTGTGATGCAACAGCCAGGAACCGGGGACGCACACTGGACCCACTGCATGACTTAAGACATAGCAGAGACCTGAGCGAGATTTATATGACTGTTTGTCTCGGTTATAGGAAGGGTGACCATCACAGCACACAGGGTCTAAACACGCACGCATGCACGCACACGCACACGCACACACTCAGCCTTCTGTTGTTTTGAACACAATCAGCAGAAATAAAAGTGAAACACTGGCAGTGACAGCTGATATTGGTCTACAGGAGTAATGAAAGTGACAGGAGCAAAATGAAAAAGAAGAAGAAGAAGAAAGAGCGAGACAGAGAGAGAGAGAAAGAGATAGATAGAGAGAGAGAGAGAGAGAGAGAGAGAGAGATCAACTACAAGAACTGAGCTGTCACTGTGTTACTTACATGCACAGGTCGTTCAGTAGGAAAGCCAGAGAGATAACAGGAGGGGTCATAACATGGTTCGGTTACAACAGCAGATTACAAAACGTTACACACAAACAGCAAGAAACAGCAGCAGGCTAGCAGGGCACACTGTTAACAACGGAGATGGAAACATCTGTTGCTGCTTCTGCTGCTGCACTTTTAGGATAAGTTGACACTCCGCAGAGTTTCTGGTGATGCTAAAGAGAATGTGTACCACCATCAGAGGCCAAGTGGAGCGAGTCTGTGATCACTCACACTTTCTGTAAGAGCATAAACTATTACAGATAAAGTAAACATGTCTTGTGTGCTACAGTGTAGCAGAAAAACTCGTCTGCTATTGCTGAAAAGACACTCAAAAGGCCACCTCCATCTGTTGAATGCTCCCTATAAAGATGGTATCTGAATCTCCAATAAAGACTTGAACCAATAATTCCAATCAGCTTCCCCTAAATAGCATTTAAGTGTTGTTTTAGCAACACATGAAATGGGAAGATATTTGGTGATCAGCAGCAGCAGTGGCAGCCTGTTTGCATTGTTAAACAAAATAAAAGAGCCCTTTCTTCACAATTGACACTTCAGACTATATGCACACACACACTACAGGGAGTTCTTTGACTGACAACAGTTGTCCAACTCTGACTGTTTTTAAGAATCTGCTTTCTAGAAAATTAAAATGTGAAAGATGATTGGAACAGTGTTTTTTTAAACTACTTTTAGATGAGATGTTCATTCCTGTGGGCAAAGGCCCTGATGTCATGCACACATGCTGTTAGAAGGAAAGGACTTTTGTGTTGCGTGTTATGAGGATTTAACACACACTGACAGACTTTGAGCGGCCTGAAACACAGACACACACAGACACACACACAATCACGTGGCGTATATACAAACACATGCATGTAGACATACACAGGTGGGGTGTGGTTCACATTGCAATGTGACCTGATCTGTTTTCATGGCACGTTGCTGAGTGTCAAGATAGCGCTGGGTGGATGAGCGACAGTTGCTTAGGATAAGATGACTTCAGTCCCTGCTCTTGACCATACTGTAAATTCAGTCACCTTAACCACCTTGTTCGAGTGGTTCTCAACCTGGAGGTGTACTCTGGTCCTCTGAGAAAGCTCTCAAGAGGCAAAGTAATCATTAAATGGTTCAATTGAAAGGGCACAGGTGTCTGCCAATGTAATTTTTTTTTTTTTACTGCCATACTTTTGGACATAGAAAAAAGGAGTTCTGCCTCAAGTTTCATGAAGGTTTCTTGGCACTTTTCACATCCTGTTGACAGCAGACGTTTACAAACATCAGTTCCTGCTTCAATCCGTGGGTCAGAGCTAATAATGCATTTTACACCCTGATCCCCATATTTTAGATTTCATGACCTGCCTTCTCCTCTTGACACTGACGTTAGTTGGCAGCAGCGATTTACACAAAGTGATGGTCAGGGGAGAAAACATCGGGGGCTCTACTTCAAAGATTCGAAATATGTTGTGCATCTTATGCCAATTAGTGACACACTAAATGTTTGGGGTGCTGATGAAGTGCACACCAATAAAAACAACTCCATCCCCGTGAGTTACCATCTGATACGAAACCTCTCTGTCTCTTGTGCTAATTTAACAGCCACAGCCCCGGTTGCAGACACATGTGATGATGACTTTTCGGGCCCATAAAACCTGCACCAGCCGCTTCGCACACAGACACATGGCAGTGATATTTGAGTAGTGAGTCTGCGACCGGGAGAGGTTAATGCACCTTCTTCTCCTGCTACTGTTGCATCTTTCTGAAGTTAAGCCTAACAGTCAGTACCTTCTCGCCTCAGCCTTGGAATTTAGAACCTTGCTTTAAAAAAAAAAAACAAAAAAAAAAAGCTAAAGATTTTTCTGGCTCAAATGTGAGGTCTGGATCCTGGGAAGTGCGGTGCTGAGATCAAGTTTCTGCTTTGCTGGCAGCTTCTGTGTTTCTTGGCTGTGACTCTGCGGCTGGAAATTCAATCGACGGCATCCTGTTACATAGAAGTTCCACCAACACAAACAGATGGATGGTCACAGGCCCACATGCTAACGCACATCACGGCTGCATGCATGTATGTAGTACGTAATGCGTTGGACAAACGCAGATATGTTGTCTTTGTGTACACATGCAGTCGATTATGAATGTCTGTTTTCTATACCTGCATTGTGCTTTGCCAAATACTTGTCTTTGTACTGCTTCTTTTTCTTGCCAAACCAGGTACAGCTGGCCTGCTGCTCCTGCTTGGTCTTCTCCATGGCGATGCAAGCCACACGCCTGCCACATGAAAACGAAAACAATTAAAAAACGGCTGAGTTTTATTTGAGTGACCTGTGGTAGATGTGGGGCACAAGTAGCTTGGTCATTTGTGTCTGTAGCCATCATCTTTCGGCGTTTGCTCTCACCACTCCTGCAGCTCCGGGGAGGGAATGAGGCCTGCTGTGCCATTTTTTGTGTTCTCCAGCTTCCCCTGCCACCAGTTGTGGTCATCCTTGGAGATGATCTGGATGATGTCACCAACGCGAAAACGAATGCCGGCCTCCTTGCATGGGATGAGCTCATCTTTGGATGGGTCGTATTCAAACTGAGCCCTCACATAAATCTAGGGTGGAAACATAGAGGTTCTAGGGGTGAGCGCGCTGAGGGGTACGATGAAGCAAATTTGTTGGGGATTTTAAGAAAAAAAAAGGCTGAGATGTTCCTCAGAGTGACTGGAAAAGGAAAGGAAAGGGACGGGAGAGGAGTCCGCTGTGCTTTGCCAGTCATGTTTTGATGAACAGCGAACTATCAGGGTTTGAGGGCTTGGGTGGGGTTGGGTGGGGGGTTGTAGAGGTTGCCAGTTTAGAAACTGGCTTCCAAGGAAGGAAATTTTCCAGTGAGATCCATAGTGGCCCAACCGGGCAAATAATGAGTCTCCCAACACTGGTCATTGTGGCACAGGCATTGTTAAAACGATCTTTGGATCAAAACATCAGTTATTACCTATTCTATTCTGAACCGCGTGACCTTTGGTTACTATTTTTCTATGAACACAACATGACTGCTGTTTCCAACACAGCACAACTATCTACTGCACTTTTAACTCTTTATTGGGGGGATGGAGTAGGTGGGCTGTCTCTTACCTTAACAGACATTTTGTCCTTGATTGGAGGTCTGGATACAATCTAGGATTTGAAAGCATCACAAACATCATGCAACAAAGCAGCTATGGAATGTTTTTATAGAAGCATGGCTACCTATTTGGTAGGGGGAGGGGAGGAAGGGTGGTGGTGGTGAGACGGGACAAGTTTGGGGAAATGTCCATCAAAATATGGTTTAGCAAATGACTAAAGTTGTGCGATACCCTTGACTGTATAAAGGAAGTGGCTATGAAGTCAATGGAGAGGTGAATTAAACTGCATTCTCTCTAATGGCCAGTGGGGGCAAGATTCATTGCTACGTTCATGTTTTCCCAACGACATCTTAGTCTCAGTTTCAAGTCCTCCACATAATACCATGTTTGGTTATGAAATATGCTCAAGTTTGCAAAGGATTATGAAAAGTAAGCAGATGATCAGCCAAACTTGTTCCCACATTCATCTGAAAAGACAAGATGGTGCTAGCCGAAATTCTAAATTTGAGGCTTCAAACATGGAATTCCACAAACTAATGTTGAGATTATGGTCTTCTGTCCACTTCTTTGACGAATGTGATCGAATTCAATGGCAATGCAGAGGTTTCGATTAGAAAGTGTGTTGATGGCTGTACTGCCCTCTGCTGGTTGATCAGAGGACTCTCGATGCTGCTTGGCTGTACTGGGACCTCATTAGAAAACATGAAGTGGTTTTGCCTGAGGGGCTGTCTGTGGTGGGGGTTCCTCAGGGGAAATTAGAGGTGTTAGGGAGTTGCGCTGATGTGAAAACAAAATGAACTCCTTCGGCATCGTGATGGAATGAGATGACCATTAAGAGGACCTGAGGGCCCAGAGCTCTGGACAGCTAACCCTTCAAGCAGACTAACAGCATACGAAAACGCAGATCTGACCCGGGATCGGTGACCGACCTCGGGCTCTGCGGGGTTTCACAATGCCTGTGCCATAAATACCACACAAACAGGTTTCTGTGCTGTTGGCGTGACAACAGCAGCGGCCACTCATGACTGTTCAATCGATAGCACAGGGTTACTGATAGGATGCAGCGTGCGCTCTATGGCTGCCAGTCAATATGTCTCTTTCCAGGAAAACACTTAGCTGGTTGATAGAATTATTCACAAATTATGCAGATTATCAAATAACTGTGGTGTGTAAATTTTGAAAATCAAGGAACATTGATGTTTTGTGCTACAAAACTGAAAGACAATTTTCCGCATTTATTATTACATAGAGGATTTTTTTGACAGTCCAAACAGTTGATTGAACTACAACTAAATGATGAGTTTGAAACACTAAAATCATGGATCGAGTCAAGATGCTATCAGCTCGAAAAACACAATACACCACAACTTGAGATGTTATTTAGCAACGCCAGGCTGCCTAAGTTCCCTCTATTTGTTTTCCTGGTCTTTACTTGTATTTGCAACCGGTTCTGATACATTATGAAAATGGACTGACTGGCATGCATATTGGCAATTTGAATTCAATCCAACATTTTAGGCATGGATTTCACTGACTGCGAACGCAAATAGGATCAGTGTGTCGATTCAACGCTTCCGGGTCTCCCTAAGGATGTCCAGTACCAAATGAACATTGCAGGGATTTCTAAATTCTTTTGTTCTAATGAGACCGAAATGCAGGTGTGGGTGTTGGGGAGAGCGGGGGTGGGGGGTGGGGGGGTGGGGGGGGGTTGAAGATGTTTGTGTTTGTTTGTGACACTGTAGGTCTGAATCTGTAGTTGCCTTTTCATCCTTAAGTGGGTAATACACAGATGGGCAGTTTTACTTCTGCCATTTTAGAGTCTTAAAAGGGAAGATTTATGTTACAGGCGCAGCCCACTTTTAATTGAATTGATTGCATTTTGAATTCAATAATGTTTTTAATTCACCAAAAACCAAATTGAGTATTAAAAGCCTTACAAGATGTCCGACCTCAGCTGTTCACATCATATGAGAGCTTGGGGATCAGTCAGTGAAACATTTACGTAGAAAATAAACCCCACTAACATTATATAACTACACATGTTTTCTGACCTCAGCTTTCAATTGCTGAATGGGCTTTTGAAGCAGAACAGAGGAGGAGAAAATGTTTTTAGACACTTTTCAATCAGGGAAGGAATGCAAGCATTTAAAAAGTGTTAAAGTGTTAAAGCTGGTGATTGAGTGCTTTTTATTCACCTGACGTCCCTTGGGCTGAAGGGTGGATGGAAGATCCTGTGGGAATCAGCCATTGGCATAGTAGAGAGACATAATTCAAAGATATTCAACAAACAAATACAAACAGCAAGGCATCCTTTCCAGAAAATGAGAAACAGACCATGCATGCGTGACCACCTGCAATCAAGCTACCATTCTTACAAAAACAATAGCAAGAAAGAAAACAGACAAATTCTCATTGGTCAAGGCAGATCTGCCTGCTGAGCAAACCAAGCAAGGATGGAGTAAGCAAAGCGGCTGCAGCATCAGCGGGATCAGTGTCTGGTGAAGAGCTACAGATTAGCTTTATTGTGTTCACAGCGGGCGCGGCGTGCGTCTCCTGCGCGATCGTGACCACAGGAGGCCCAGAGTGCGGTGTCAGCACCGCGGTGAAGCACACAGCAGGCTCGACCCGGCACACCAATTTGTTAACTGAGATATCGGACACGGGGGCCGATCAAACAGATTAAACAGGGAGAATGACACGGGACTGACGTGGGGGGCTGGGGGATCTGCTCTAGAACCAACCTACTGCTATTTCTACTGCTTTCTACAATTTCTTCAACCACAAATTTAAAAAGTCAACAGAAATGATCAAATTCTGAGATGATCGGAGACACGTTTCTGACTAATAGACGGACACGGACATTCAAAAACAACACGATAAATGAGAGGTACTGAAAATAGAGACAGAAATGACTGCAGGTCTTTCTGTGGGGAGAAAGGAGTTTGTTTTCGTCCCTTAGTTGGGGAAAGGGTGGGGTCCTTACCAAGATAGAACTGTTAATGCTGGAGTGGCCATTGGCAGGGGACTGCCTGGAGGTGGTGGGGGAGTCTTTCTGAAATAAGACACACAGGTCAGCAGAGCGCAGCCTTTACACACACTAGCACGCACTCATACACACACGCAGGGTCATGTTCCTGGGCAGGTGATTGGACAGAACTAAAGAGACTGATGCAACGAAAGGCATCGTCAAATCATGAGAGACATCTTGTACAGGGGCCCTGCACGTCCTTAAATCACCACAGGGGAGCGGTAGAGTGACATGAGATATTTAAGCAGAACCGACCCCGAGCTCTGGGAACCTGGGACGCCTCTGAGCTCAAAGCAGCAAAAACGGACATAAAACTACAGTCAAAACAAAGGCTTTTTGTGGCGCTAAGATACAGAGGTAAACATATAAACAATAACAAATATGTATGTGTGTATGTGGATATACACATCTCTGTAAGGGATGAAAAGTGAAAGTGAAAAAAATAAAATTAAATTAAGGAAACATGAAAGAAAAGATTGTTCCACCATCTAAATTAATACAATAAAAGAGACAAGAGCTTCTGAATGACAACAATGACAAATGACAAGTGAAATTACTGTGTCGGACAGAATATAATTCAGATTTAATTTGACAATCTCTGAAATAAGCTGGTGAAGGATGACGGGTTTACTGTTGATAATGAATAAAATCTGTGGTTTATGTGAGAGATTCTGTGCTCTTCTGTGTATCTTGCAGTTATTTGATGCTTCAGCCTAAACAACCACAATTACCAAGATTATAGCTTCATTTTTTTGGTTGCCAAGTCTTTTTGAATTGAGTATTAGATACAGGGTTGAAATAAGACATTACATCTTGAGGCTCTTCATTACATCAGTGATTTTTTTGCTCTTAAAAGACCTTCCACATCAGGTTTGTCACACAATTTCTAATATAACTATGTGCAGAAGAACAAGTTTTATCGAAGACCAACATCACCACAATAGCAACTAAGTTGATACTATCTAACCAGTTTAGAGGTACCAGCTGAATGATGTCTATGTATTAAATCCAGCTTCCTCAAACATTAAAAAACAGAGGGCAATTACACAAGTTTTTCATAAAGTTTGGTGGCAGAAGGTATGAGACAGTTTGTGTGACACACCTGTATCAACAGCTGGCGGTTCACAGGTGAGACAAAAGAACCACCATTAAAATAAAATAGCATTGAAGATTCTAGAGGTCTCATTAGATTTGTATATAATGTGCCATGAGATGATGTATTTGCTGCTCTGAGATGGATGACTAACTGGTAAACATGATACTATCAACATATAAAATGCAGAGTGAAAGAGTTGCATACTCCATATTAAGCATGTTCAACAACTGCATTCAGTCAGGACGTGACCACCTGAAAAATGTATGACAATCACTCACTATTTAGCTTTGTTTCAGTATCCAACAGCCCTCAAAGGAATTATGAGTCTATTTAGGTGATAAATGCTGACACTGTTCAGCAGCTCCCTTCATGCTGAGTAGGTCCTGTGCACTGTTTATCTGAGCTTTCTTGCAGAAAAGACCTGCCTGCGCCCCTGACAACAATGCTGCTCAGAGCTTATGTGAGAGTGACTAAAAAAGGACACTCCTTGGCTCGCTTATGCTGCAGAAACCTGCTTCGCCAGGTATCTCTTTTTTTTTTTAGTGCACGCTGTCATTTGATCCCCCATCAGCAGATAATTTCAATGCTGCAGATCCAACTGAACACACATTTCTGTGGCTGCTCATGAACTCTTTGATTGCGCTCATTTCAAGATACTCATGAGATTCAATCGAATGGCTCAAGACAGAGAGTCCGACGTCACAATATTAAAGTTAATTTTTGATAAACATAGAAGGGGTATTTTCTTAGCTACCTGCCTCTTGGCAGTCAATGGACAGGTGTTTCTAAAGTTGTGGTAGCCTCATTTACAAACACAGGATGGCGGGAAAATTGGAATATTTCCACAGTCACTTCCAAAACCAGGATTCTGCAATACTGCTGTCGACACCAGGGTAACATTATAGCATTATTGACTTAGAAATGAATAACGCTGATGCAATGGCACCCCAGTGTGTGATCTTACACGTCATTGTGGCTTTCACACAACAGTAAAGGCGCTCCTATTTCTATCTCCCTTGCTGTTACATCTTTCTAAAATCGGGCCATATTAAGAAGATCCAAAAGGTATGTGTTGATCAGCCTGTGTGAGTGGGTTTTACTGTAATGCGGTCCAAGACAAGACCACAGCGTACTGTGACTTCAATACCTTTCAGTCATGCTGTTAAAACAAAAGGTTTGGCAAGATTTGATTTGATTAGAATGGATTTGATGGCAACGCTGTTGTAGAGGCTTTACAGAGCACAGTCTACAGAGGTGGACAGTGAGTGTCTGTTTACAGGGGCTTTGGCATTGACTGTGGTGCAGGTTGAATTAAAGGCATTTTTAAAAAATAATTTTCTGCTATCATTCTGTTTTAACTCAAAGTGTGCCAATATGCTGATAGGTGGTTGATCTTCGGTAAGTTTTAAAACACGATCATACAGAGGCAGGGCAAGTTCCCATAAGAGGGGTCAGAGGGAGTTCCGGTATCTTGGTTGTAAAATTGGTGTGCTGAAAATCTTACATAGCAAAAAACACATTCGCAGAACACGCACAGTAATCCCATATAAGAAAATTCAAATTACACACGCGCACACACACACACACACGGTTAGCAGTTAGTAATCACAGTGGGAGATGACATTCAAAAGTTGAGAGTGGAGGGGCACAATGAGGGAGTGGTGTTACCTCACATGAAGAGCCCTGCGTCCGATAACTTGGAACTATTTTGAAGGTTATGCTGCCTCGCATCTCCCTCTGCAGACACAAGCACAAGATATAAATCCAATCCTCGGGTCAGCTAAGGCCATATGACTCAACAACAGTGATGCAGACATGCTGAACCACATAGTTATAATCATAGCCTCACCAGCATCTTCTGTAGCTGCTCAACAGTCTGGTTGGCAACACTGATTCCATTGATCTCCCTGATCTCATCGCCAACATGCAGTGTTCCTGACATAAAACAAGGGAAATGCACAGACACGGAGACAATAAGTAATTTAAAGTACTCCTCTTCAGGCCCACTTTCTCTTTTATTAGCCTTCATGGCCATTTACATTCATTCATTGTCATTGTTTTTCCTGCACGTAGGGTGTACAGGGACTAGAGCCAATCTCAGCTGACACTGGGCAAGAGGCAGGATTTAAGCTGAACAAGTTGTCAATCACAGAGCCACATTTAGAGTTAGAGAACAATTTCCTTTCTTATTCACACAAACGGCCAATCCAGTGGTCTCATTTATCCTAATGATGGAGAACCCAGAGAGAACCACAGGGAGATCATGTGAGCTCCACAGAGGAAGGCCCCTATCAGCACAGAACAAGGACCCTGCTTGCCATGAAGCAGGTATTCTTGCTATAACAACAGTCATAATTCCACTTTTTGTGGCTAACCAGATGACTGCACATTGCTGCAGCCAGCTTTACGCAAAATAGAGCCAAGTAGCAGAAATTAATGGTCAATTCAGTTTATTCAGACAAGATTCGATAAAACCACATTCCATCTTTGCTTTTAATACATAAAAGTACCTTAAGAAATTTAAATGATGAAGTTCCATAAAAGTGCAGACACTCTAGTGAGATCTTTTTTTTAAAATGACACTACGGGATTTTTTAAAACTCCAAAATGGATTCAGTTGATACAGTTTCAGTTTTTGTGATGACACTGATCAGAAAATCCCATCTCTCTTAATGGCAGATGATGTATCTAAACCCATGATGATACTCAGACAAATACTTTTAGCAGGCTTCTGTGATACCAGCCTTCACGGTCTTTGAACGTGTGTTACCCTGTTTAAATTTGGGTAAAGTGCTCAAAAGACATTTCCCAGACAAGGGGGTATGAAAAGGTTAGATCTTGATATGGTCAGACAAGCAATATTGTAACACTAAACTTCATCGGACCTCTACAGACAAAGGTCTCTGACCTCTAGGAGGAGGTAAAGCGAGTGTAGTAAAGCCATAGTGAGAAGCAAATGTTAGTTGTGAGACAAAAAAGCATACCTTGTCTGTGGATCATCCCCCCGTGCATTATCCTAGCCACGATGCAGTGGTTGGAGTCGTTCATCTTCAGCGTAATTCCCTGCATCCACCGACAAACCAGTGATAGTGAGTGACAAGAGTGTGACAGGTCCGTAAAGACGGTTCAATGAGTGGAACCGCACCATGGGCTCATCTGTGTTCTTCTGGAACTGGACCAGACGGACTCGAGTGACGTTCTCCAGGTCCATGTCTCCGTTGGTGCTCTCTGGAGAGTCCCCGTTCAGATAGGGCGAGGTGGGTGGAGGCGTCACTCTCAGGGCCTCGTCACTGTAAACCTCGTGGGCCACAACGTCGTGAGCCTGCAGCAGAGCCTGCAGGAAGCACACGCATACATAGATTTAGAGAGGGGACAAACATTTAACTAAGTCATGCAATTAATGCCAACAATTTTTCAAACATACCGAATAAAAAGGGTTAAATAAACAAAACGAAACAAAACATCTTTGGGTCTTCTCTGCTGAAGATATGTACTCGTCTAATCCGAAATAATTCAATCTAATAAACAGACAGTATCTTGGTGGAGCGTCTTTTGAAATGAATTAAATTAATTAATACTATGACTTTCCGGTAAAATGAATTTCAGCTCATTGGATAGACTCAGCTCGTCCTTGAGGACATGACTGCACAAAAATAAATGCACCTGAACAACACTAAAGACAGACAGTGCTTCTGATGGTTGGTGAATTGTGACCCCGCTCACCAATCGCATTGTTAATATATAAACCAAAATTACGTCACATGCGATTAACTGTTGAGAGATCGGACATTTCTTCACACCTTCGAGGGATCTGTAGCAGACTAGAGTTTGAGGCTGGAGAGGAGGGCTACTTTTTAATGTTTTCTGTTGTGTTTGTTCTGACCCTTGAGCAAAAGAGTGCCACTTTGGCCGTACAGCGAATGTTTCTTTGACTGGACATGCATAAAATACCACACTGAAATGCAATCAGGCTAAAAATCACAAATAGATTCAGTCTATATCTGAAGGGCATTTTAATGCCTTGTGAAAATGGGGTCAATTAAAACAATTTAGTATTTGCCATGGCCCAGATTTTGCTTGTTTGCTTGTTTGTATCCTTGTTTATGTAATTTGATGGGGAAAGCAAGAAGCAGACTGCAGAGAGTGGGAGGGCATGTCATCATAAAAAGTAATGTCAGTAAAGCTGTATAATTTGGTTCAACTAGTGTACAGCATCTGCCAGGCTATCTCACATAATTTCTGCTGGAAACGGAAAAGCTGCTTCATTTTGTGGCAGTGCGCAATTAATGAAGAGCCCTGCGTCCGATAACTCTGCCTTGTTTCACACAGCCTTCATTTTTTTTTCCAAAACAATGTGCAATGCGGTTTTGTAGATACCAAGTCTATCGTCCTGAATAGGTTTGTTTAATGGAGAGAAAAGACTTCAATAGATAATATTCTACATTCTCCGCCTGCACCGATTTTCTGGCTTGCCTCACAGTGGGAGAACCCAACTCAAAAATATTTAACTCGAGGATGCTGCTGGGGTGCAGAGATGCAATTTGAACCCATCATTCAAAACCATTCCAGTTAAGGCTTTGATCTTCAGTCTGACCAATAAGCAGCGGGAGGGATTTACACCATGGCTTCATTTGAACCTTTGCTCTTTTAAAAGTTGAAGGTATTCCCTCCTTTTACCACGCGAGCCTTGAGTCTGTGGTTCCTATCTGTCAGCGGAAGCCACTCGTCCTTGTGTTGCTGCAGTGTTTGACTCTTCTGACAGCCACAGATGGCTTTGAGTGGCACTTTAACAAACCAGTCTGAACTTGAAAAGACAGCAATCACCCCTCAACAAAGGGGGGAACCTGTCACTGTCTTTCGCATTACACACCAAAACAAACTCATCCAGCTAAGGAAGAAGTGCAGATCAGTGAGGCAGAGACATGAAGGCAATGGCAGCTTCACCGACACCCATGTCAAACTACATCAGATGCCAAAGAGCCGCTCTGTTCCAAGACAGAGAGGAAGCTCAGGTTTTGTGTGAGGGTGACTGACTCTGCCCTAATGAGGACTGGGTTAGGGGTTAACTAATCCCTCCATGCAGTGTGGGTGTGCTTGACTGCGTCTGAGACAGCAAAACCAAATTTCAGTGAAAAAAAAAGTAAAAAAGACTACAAGATAAATAAACAGTATAAAAAGGGCAGGATAGAGATCTTGAGAGGGACTTGTTAGAAACAGTATCTCAGATGAACAGTGAAGTGATTTTTAGAGACAAGCAGGAATGTCTGAGCTTTCCAGCCTGCTACACGAGAGACATTCAAACAGAAAGACAAAGGAAACCTCACGGACTTTTCGACTGACCTCCTGACTGCAGTGGCTAATTCACTGATTAAAGCTTTACCGAATTGCCTGTGCTATTAAAAGCGGTGAACTGTCTTTTAAGAAAGATAATTTAAGTCGACTCAAAATAATTGTATCAGAGGATATACTGTTTTCCTAAATGAGCAATAAAACAGGAACTAAGCCAAAACATTTAAAGCCTCTACTTCTTTTTGAGTCAGATGAGTCCAACTCAGCTTGCGCAGATGTTACTCAAGATTTATTTTCTCTTTATTATCAAATGAAGATCTCAAGTTACTCCTGTGACCCGTTTCAAAGATTGATATCCTCAGTGGCATCCGGTGAGGTTGACTACAATACAGTGCAAGGACTATTGCCTTATGTGTTGGAGTTTGGCCTGATGGTTGAATGAATCAACTATTTCTGACCCAAATACTCAGTGTTCAAGATGTAGAGACATACACTTTCCCTATCAGTCAGCAATTTCTGCAAGATCATCTGTACGACTGTTTCCTTCCTTTCTGAAGATGTTGGACTGTGTGATGTGAAAGGGATTCCTCTTCCTCCCTCTTTAAGTTTACAGTCCACTGGTGCAAATGAGGCAACATCTGACAAGCCCCCCCCCCGACCTAAAACCCCAGATTTAACCTCATCTAGAGTAGAATTGTTCTCATGGTCTTCTATCCCATGGCCTGTACTCTTTCCTTCTCTATTAGTCTGTCTCCTTGATAATGAGCAGGCCATTGATCAGAGACAGAAATCAAACACATTAAGGTGATAGGATTAGCCAGGGGTGGGTGGTGAGTGGGTGGGATTGGCTAACAGTTGGGTGACTTTTTCTTAAGAGATTAATTCCTGCTGCTCAGATCCTTAAAGGCCCTTCAAATTATGCCTCATGCAGATTCAGTCACCAAAAATGACAGGGCTCTGACCACTATTGACTTGAATGTAATTGATTACTTTTAAAGTAACCATTGCAATCACTGATAATATCCATGACTCCCTTCAATGCTCCTCCAATTGCATTTTCAGCTATTTAGTGCAACTCGAACTAAGAAATGTGAAAAACAACCAAAGTTTCAGGGATTCATACACACTTATTCTGACCAGAGTTGTCAGCAATCTTGAAATTTTGTTAAGGGATATCGCACACCCCTCTGAGAAGTATGACATATATGTGTGTGTGTGTTTTGACTCACCATGAAATGCGGCTGAGTCAGTATCCGTCTGAGTTCTTTAGCTTCGTGGTTCTCTGGGTAGCAGGAGATTTCTTCCAGTACCTAAAGACACAGAGATAACAACACAAGACTTTGGTTTAAGGTACGGTCATCGCTCTTTGGGGCCAATGCTCACACTGAGGCAGCCTACCTGCTGCACCTCAGACAGCTTATGTGGGGGGTGGGGGCAACCCAACAACCTCACAGACCCTTTCAAAATTTCCTTGATACCGCCTCCCAAATCATCACTGCCAAGTTTGGACACCAGTCAGCAAGTCAAGGAATCCGGTCAAGGATTTGCCCCTCCTCCTGCTCTTTGGCATGATTTAGTTTGATGTCAGCTCCAGTTATGTTGCGCCTGACTGGTGAATGTGGCATTGAAGAGGTGAGGACTCTGAGGGGGAGGGATGTTGAATACAAACCTGCACTGTGGGGTGATCATGTCCTCTTTCACTCGAGCCGTATTTGTATTCAGGCAGTCATTATTCAAAGCCCAAACATTCTTAATATAATCAAAAGCCAGTGGACTTGGTGGTATATCAAAATCGGATACTAAGATATTCACAGACAAACACACACTGTGATTAATCTTCACATTCATATTCCTTTCTTTGATTCACTGAAGTAGAAAGACAGTATTTGACAAGAAAAGGAGAAGCATCAAAAGTCAGCGTTTTTCACAGGCAACCGTCTTGATTGTGGTTTTTTTGCCCTCAGTCCAAAACAACCAACAATAATCAAATCATTTCAAAAACCACTACAGCAAACTAACTCTTGCATCTGCTCAGTTCCTTTGCCTTTTTGAAACACGGCAGTAGAGTGGTGAAGATTGGGGCTTACATATTCCAGATGTTTCAAAGCGCCCGTTTCTTCTTCTTGGGAGGAACTCTTAAGTAAAGGGAGACACAGGGATATGAGTTACACAGGCTGGTGAGTGTCCTTACGAGGAAAAGATTAAATTAACAGACTGTACTGATAGAAGTGAAGGGAGAGTACAACTGTAGCCTTTCCTTTAATCAATTCCAGCCAGTTGAAAATAGGCGTATTAGCGGGTGAGATTAGTATCCATGAACAAGGCGGGTAAGTTAATTCGCTAGTGATAAGTTCGAAAACATTGAAAAGAACGCACTCAACTAAGAAGACAGACTTTAAAGGGTTTATTAATGCAATCAGAAAAAAAGCTCTGTTGACACTTGAAGCACCTTGGGTCTGAAACCCCATGGGAGGCTGCCATCGGATTGGTTCAAGGCATTTCTGTGCCAACCAGAGTGAATCGATAGAGGCAGAGGTAAAGAAGAAGAGGAGAGGGAGATCCCTGAAGGTGTAGCTGACATTAAAAAGAAATTATTTGAGATGAACTGAAATTGTATTTGGATACTGTCAAGCCACTCTAATGGCCCTTGTGGTAAAGTTGACTGGAACACAGTGCTCCTACATGGAGGTGAGACACAGACTCCCTGTCTAGTGGGCAATTGGAGTCACATGATGCCTTTTTTGTTTCTCAAAGCTCTTTGTGCTGAAATATTCAGAAAATGTACTTATGTCTTTTTGTACTGCGAGCACTGGAGAACACCAGCAACCAAATGCATATCCTGTTTATTTTCAGCACCAGAACTATGTGTTCAAACAACAATAGAAATTGTGCAAGAGTCACCCCACACACGATCCCGAGTCTGACTCCTAGAAAAAGGCACAAATGGATGAGCTGCCCATTCCAAAGGTCTTTAGAGCCAATGTAACTCAGACAAACTTGCAATTTCACAGTTGGTGATGCAATGAGGATGTTTTTTTTGTGTGAAACACTAATTACACATTGCCGAAAAGTGAAATGTCTGAAATACTGTGATGTCCAGAATATAACAAGTTGAATCGAAAGAGGTGTCTTCTATATTGTTTGACGGATCTGACCATCCTCATACAGTGTATATCACACTAAAGAACTTGGGCATCTTTACAAAGTGAGCATTTCTTTAGGCCAGTTTCCCCTAATGCTTTTAATGGTGGAATGTGTGTGTGTTTTGTGTGTGTGTGTGTGTGTGCGTGTGTCAGGTCTGGTTCTCTTTAGAGGCAGCTCCAAATGATCGCAGGACACAGACAAAAACAAAGTACAGCTAAAGTAGGGCTGCTCCTCACTTCACCACAGACAATGTTGCATCTGTTGTGGCTCCGTCCGGAGTTTCATCACTCTCAACTCATTTAAGTAGGAAAATGTGAGCCGGACGTCTTGACCACAATGAGCAGAATGCAACCTTTTGCCCACAGTATACCAGAGCTGTGCTAATTAACCAGGTCTCATTGACATGAACCATTGCCACATAAAACAGAGCTTGGTCCCCTACGCTTCCTTTTCCGATTTTTTAATTGCTACCTCAACAAAGCACACAATACACGCATGGCAACATTTTGTACACCCGTCTGTTCACATGGGGCACACTCCAATTGCACAACGCTAATCCACATTTTGCCTCCTGCAAAGAGCCCCTGCTGACTTGAGTGTTGGTGCACACCGAGACATAAACATATAATCCAGCCTAACAGAGCGTATATAAGTTCAGCTTAACCAGGGTCAAACCCTGGAGACCTGAGTGCAACTCTCTATAAGACTGCAAAATCATGCAAATAGCAGACAAATGCACCGCTGGGCAGCTGACGGCTACATACAGCAGCATCTCTAATGAGAGGGGTCAAGCCAACAAGTCAGAGATCTGTAATGAAACCACCCTGGAAGCTCCGACACGAGGAACTGAATCCCAAACAAGAAAAACTCAAGATCGTTACCAAGGGTACCATGAACCCTACAAAGGACGCAGTAACTATACGCTCTCTTTAGGGTATTTTTTTTGGTACAATTCATTTGATTTTTGAAATTGTTCCATTTCATTACTGCTGTAAACTAAACTGGTTGGAACGATGTCTCAGCGGTTGGTCTGTTGCCTCAAAGACAATCACTTTTGGGCTGATCCTTTCTGCCCATGCTGGCACACGGCTCCTCCATGTGCTCCACTCTCACTCCAAAGACATGGAAGTCAGGATGTTCATTGGCTTCGGTGTCAGCCTTTCACAAATAATACAAAATATTTCAGTGCCTTCCAATGTGTGCGGGCTGACGAAAAGGATAATACACGGCTGATGGATACGGTTTTGAACAACATTGAGAGATTAGAATTAATCAGCAATGACATAGCAAGCATGTAGAAGTTAAGAGTAGCAATAATCTTTATACGTGTAAGGCAGTAGTTATTCTGCAGATGCTGTAGATCATCTAAAATATTTAAGAGCATGTCTTCTTGGATACAGGAAAGTAATTTGTAATCAGCTCCGGTCATTTACATTTTCATGAAGCTTATGATGTCTGATTCTTGATAGCAGGGATGAAGCAGAACTGGTTCAGAGTCTCTCATTCAATGACACTCCATCGTTACGATATCACACGGTTAATTAAAAGTGCTACATTAGTGCTTTCAGCATGACAGTGTGATCAGTCCGTCAAAATGGAGGAATCCTTCAGATTCTACGTCAAAGGTCAATACAGAAGGAACCAAAAATGATAATACAGGTATCATGTAATATGGTACCAAATGACAACGTGACAAATGTCACCAATGCTATAGTTATAGGGGAGTTGTGATATATGGCAAGAATAAGAGTGGGATTTGATTAAGTGTGTTAGGGAAGGAGACCCTGTCACACTAAATATACAAACTGTTAAGTCTCCATAACCCCTAACCTTAATAAGCTGATGGCCCTCGTTTTGCAGAGCCCAGCCTGGACACACTTCAAGGGTCTGTGTTTTTTTCCAGACTCAACATTTGAAGCGAACAGAGCAGGATGATCAGCAGCAGCTAAGAGTTAGAGCTTTAGTGAGCGAGAGGAGGAGGATTAAAACAGGCTAAGCACTAGTGTGAGGTGGTGGAGAAGAGGAGATAGCGGACATGAGCGTTGCCAAATAAACGGCACATTAACTATAATATTACAACATAGATCTAATAGACAAACGGTTATAAGCAGTGGTATATGTCTATTTGTGTTTTGTGTGTGTTCATTCACCTCTTTGGCTCTCTGCACAGCATCACTGGGGGGGTTTCTGATCTGTGGGGACGACTTGGTGTTGATCTTATCGTAGAGCTGCAACAACAAACATGAGTTGGTTAATCAATTAGCTGGCGAGGGAGTGACGACAGGACAAACCTGGTTCCACACTGAGGTCAGTATCATTGATGACGTACTCAGTTGCAGAGTGACCAACAAGGATTTAAGAATAGGAGGTGCCGATTTATGTAAAACAGTCACTTTTGGTTGTCTTTGTACTCCATTCAAACTCGCGCCGTGATCCAAGGTGAATAAATTGATGAGTCTGTCTGAATAGTCACAACAAATAAACACATTTCATAACTTCTGAAGGTACAGCACTCTTGGAATTGAAAGACATTTCGTAAAGCTGTTATCCAAACAGCCAAAAGTACCCTGAATAAAAGAAGCAGTATAAGATGAAACGCAGCGAGGGAAATTGAATCCATGTACACCACTTTCTTTTCCCTCACCAGTTGTAGTGCTGTGTATGACACAGCTGGAGCAACATAAAGGGGTTATCCTTTTTGTTAGATAACAGTACATGGCTATCATTTTTCAGGCAGGTAATTATGAAATGCCCCCCCCCCCCCCAAAAAAAAAAAAAAAAAAAAAAAAAAAAAAAACAATATTTATCACTTTTTTGGTGGGCTAAGCGCCCTGGCGAACTCCCCTCGCGGGTTTTGGGTTGT
>CAAKHD010000117.1:100718-117476 GCA_901007705.1 Fistularia tabacaria | reverse complement strand
ATATAAAATCCCCCCCCCCCCCCAAATAAATAAATAAATGAATAAATAAATAAATCATATCTATTCACATTTAGGGTAGTTTAGAGTCCCTGGTGAACCTCCCTTAGGTGTTTTTGGTCTGTTTTTTGGAGTCTGAAAAGGCTCTTTCCTCTGAGGATGAAGTACTTATTTGTATTCCATTCAGATTGGAACTTCTTTCACATTTTTAAGTAGACTCATTGGAAACTTTCTAGTGTGTCTTTTTCACAGTGAAAATGCCCGTCAGTGTTGCAGCTTTACAATTGTTTTTCAGTTGCTCTTACGAGTGGTCGCCCCCTTTACTGAAACCTTTTATGAGCTGTGTGCCTCAAACAGGGATGTTATGTATTACGCTGGCTAAACGCATCTACCACTCGCAGGCAGAAAATTGGTTCGCAAAAACAAAGTGAAAAGGTGTATTTATTTTCCATTTGTCGTCTGCTCTAACTCTGATTGGCCTCACAGTTGACACCTCATCTTCCCTCTTATGACATTGAAATGTTAATGAGAAGGAACCGAAGGACAGGCGACAAAAGCGCCCTGTTTCATAAAAACCCGAGACGGCTAATAAAGTGCATTGACAATACAAGCTTGTAAGGGCAAAAGACATGAGCGGGTGTATTAAAGACATTTGTTTGTAGAGTAAATGGTGTGAAACAAAGTGTAAACACAAAGGCGGCAGCTGGGTGCTTAACTGGGCCAACTTTCTTTAAGTTAAATACACAGTAGAGTTCAGTTATAATGTGTAACAATTATCATCTTGAAAATACAAGGTTTCATTCCATGTTTACCTGCAGTACAGTAGTTGGGCAAGAGGGCAATTTCACACGCTGAAGCATGCACATACATACATGCATGCATGCACGCACGCACGCACGCACACACACACACGCACGCTCGCACAAACGCGCACAGTGCTTGTACCAGACAGTGCAATGAAACCCTGACTGTGAACACTGTTCTGTTTTTCCGCGACAACATCACTGCACATGCGATTTTAGAGGGGGAAACAAACAAACTGTGGTCTAGAAAGAAAACAGCAGCATAAAATGAATGCATTTTAAGTCTATTTCCATGAGTATGCAAGTGAAGTTTTGCTTCAAAGTAAGAAAGAAAGTATGGCCACAGTTTGTTTCTGACAAAACTGTGCAAAGACTATTAATGCATTTCCCCCCTCAATTTGATCTAACCAGTCACTTTCTGGTTATTTTCCAGGATATTTTCTGGGTATTTTACCCCAGTTTTCAAGTAAGTGAGGTGAAATTCAACCGTCTGAATGCTGAACAGTGAATCGAATTTTAGAACTCCATATTGGCAAATTGGTTAAGACATTGTTAGACTGAGACAGGGTGGGCAATAAACAAATGTACACATTTAAATAGTTTAAGTGCAAAGATGGGAATAAAGATCTAGTTATGGTATTTTTGACACCATGTGAAACTAAATGAAATGATGAGGGAAAGTCATTGGAATAAAATATAATTGGGAAAAAAAAAAAGAGTTTCTTAGTGTGAAACTAATGACAGAGGCCACAGAGATCCATTTGGGTTATTCTAGCTCATTCCGCTTTACTCTAGGCACATTTAACCTTCATGCTGAGGAAGATGAATGTAAATCAGTTGTGGGAGCGGGGGTGTATTGATGGTAATGCATGAACTGATAGTGGGAGCAGAGAGGGTTTGGGAAGAATGATCGCTGCCTCAGAATGAAGGTGACAAACAAAAAAACACTCCTTACAAATCAAATTATGCTAAGAATCCTGAGGTCTGTTTCCCACTCCACGCTCTCTGCACTCTGATCCTTGAATTTTCAAGGAGAGGGCTGTGGACATCCTTGTTTATCCCCTGTAAAGCTTGGACCAAACTTGAGCTAACTCACAAGGATCTGTCTCAAAAAAAAGTAGGACCAAAAAAAAGGCACAACTATTCTGCAGAGATCAACCATGGAGAGTCAAAGTATGCAAATATTCAAGAGAATCACTATCCTTAAGGAATTTCCCCTATGGGAATCAATAAAGTATTATCTTATCTTATCCTGGTATATGCAGATGGGACATGTGTTGCAAAACTGAGACCAAAGTTAGAAGAATGTGATGTGCAGGGGTACAATAACCTTGCATCCAATAATAACATACTTTTTCAGTGGAAAAAAGCATGTCAGTTGCAGCTCTTATATTTGGAAACAATGTGATATCTTCATTTCATCTCACTGACAAGTAAATGCTAACATTATGTCCTTGGGGGGATGGAAAAAAAAATTCAATTGAAAAACACTACAGATGTCAGTCAAAAACACACCGGGGGGTTCCTCGCTGACTTCAAATTACCTTGAGGCACCAGTTGACAAACCGCCTTGCTGGCACACACATCGAAAAGACAAACAGGAAGAAAACACACTCACCCAGGAGAAAGTCAGTATTTTTTCAGAAAAGCACCGTGAACTCAGTGCAAAAGTTATCTAAGCTGGAATAATCCATCCGCAGGGTGCCTAAAGGAGTTCTGGTTTCCTGGCCTTCAGTGGAGTGGAAGATACTTTCAGCCACATATACTGATAGAGGCTGGGCTTCTTGTGAATGGCACAAATGCCTTTATAATAGAAGCCATTGTTCCTTCTCAGGCTGATGCTTGCCTATACTCATCTCTCCTGCCTCCCCCCTCTCTCATTTGCAGCTGAAGGCTCCCCCTGACACTGCTGCACACAAACGCTTGGCACATCCACTAAAGTCCTGCCATTGCCCTGTAGGGCTCCAGCAACAGAGTCCTTCACAAGGCACATATTTAAAACACAAGCGATTCGAACGCATCTATCTTTTACTTTGATACATTTTATATATATTTTTTTTTTACCTTTTGGCCTTCCATTGCTGATATGCTTGTTGGAAAGAAAAAAAACACGTTTTTCAACAAGGTCAGTCTCCTTATCAAAGCAAATATCAAATACTTTCTGACGTGGCTTATCCTTCCTGGAATGCTTTTATGTGTGAAAACTGCTCAATATGCCTGAACTGAAAGAAAAAAAGTTTGTTTAGGCATTAGCATTTTATGTCAAATTTGTGAGTGACTTCACTGAAAATCGCCCTGTGACAAAGGAAAAAAAAAACTGCACAAGCTGCAAAGGATTGCTCTGGAAAAAGCTGCACCACTGAAATGCACGCATATTGAATTGGAATTACAAAGCTGTGTAGCACATGCTTCTGTACAAATATCAGCTTGACAGTCAGGCCCACCGTTGCTGTACGACATAGTTGTTGTAGTGCTTGGAGCACCTAAATGAGACCCGAACTAGAAAATAAACAAGAAGCAGTTCCCCGACCAGGATTTAGATGCTCATGATTTGTAGTGGTCCAACTAGCCTGCTGCTTTACGACTGTATGAACCTGCTCCCAAAGGAAACATTTTTTATTTCAATTGTGTAGCATTTCAAACAAAGCTAGAGATACCAGTGATCATGAAATGGTAACATACAAACTATAACCACATATTACACAAGCTATGTGGGAAACAAATTGTTTTCAAAGGCCACTGAAACCAATGCAGCATTAGAAAACGCATATATCAGATGTTCGGTGCCAAATGTTGAATTGGGGATGACCATCAGATACTGTCATCATGTAACTGAAAAAGTCAAGCTGTTGGGACAAGGCTTGACAACAAGTGCCATGACCTGGATGACTGACAACCTTCATGGACATAGTCCAGGAGCAAGGTGAGGGGGCGGCATCTTGGTTTGTGAGATTTTCGCAGTCGATATTAGTTATAAATGAAGAGGTAGTGTAAAAATATCAACAGGTGAAAACAGGGTTTAGACAGTAGCGTTTCAATTCTTAATGCTTTTGTTTGCTCAGCTGTTGCGAGCACAAGATGTAACTGGAAGATTTGGGGAATTAGTAATGTCCGAAGACAGACTGGTTACATATTGTAAGAGTGTGGGTACATTTTTATTTGTCTTGGGCAGTACATTACTTCTCCTTTGGATGGCCCTTGAAATTAAAACAGCTTTTCAGGAGGCCAAATGTGTGTATATTTGTACAGACAGCTCTTCATCCAAACATCAACAAGGAAGTTGTTGGGGAAGTTCCCTTCAAACTTTGTTACTTAAGCTTAACAGTTGCACAGTAAACACTTTGTAAGCCAGAACAGCCGGTCAGGTTTGAGGCGTTCAGGGACTTGCATTACAGCTTTATAGTCATAAAAATCAAGGACTTTTGGTTGCATGCCCTCCCTACAGGTCTTTGGGGCATTTCAAATTGCATTTGCTCTGAGTGATATCTCAACTGCAAAGCGATTTAGAGTTTT
This sequence comes from Fistularia tabacaria, assembly GCA_901007705.1. Lineage (NCBI taxonomy): Eukaryota > Metazoa > Chordata > Actinopteri > Syngnathiformes > Fistulariidae > Fistularia > Fistularia tabacaria. Next base: position 113,163 of record CAAKHD010000117.1, on the reverse strand, counting down.
TGAGGTGCATCATATCTCAGCTTTTACATGTGAATAAGATTTACACATCTATAGAGGAATTATTGTGGCAATCTGTCTCCAAAAGCAAAGCCCGTAGTCTAGGTCGAACCAGGAAATCTCAGCAGATGGACAGTTAAAATGGTAATTCCACACACTTTTAACCCTTAAAAAATGTGGTGGATTGCAGCAATTTGTAAGCTGTAGTAGGCCAGATTGTGACTTTGATTAAATGTGATTAAGTGTGCTGCCATCGCGAGGGCAATGTTGTTATAAAAGTCCTATCTCAGCCAGCATTGAAGGAGAATTAGATCATTTTTGATTTAGTTTGCAGCATCAGTACTGAAGGAGATTTTACTAAGCAAGGAATGTTAAGCATTTTTACATAATAGAAAATTGAGAAGATAGGTATATCCTTAAGCTCCTGGGTAGTTTTACAGGTATGATCACATGAGAGAAACTGGCTATCAAGCTGTGCAGACAAGTCAAAGTAGTATTTTCACTGGTGATCCTCAAAGAGAACACGAAGAACTATTCCGGGTTATTTTCCACTGTGTCTGGGCCTCTCCTTTGTGGACGGTGTTATAAGCAGTGTTAAAAAAGTGCTAAGTTCGGGTCAGTGTTGATTTGTCTCGACTGGACTCACGAGTTGACATAACAATTACGCAGCAGTTTTGGCTGAAATAAAATCCCAAAACAACAGGTGATCTTTTTAGCAGAATGGAGAGGGATTTGCGTTTCACTCACTCACTTTTTTGATGTACTTTTCAAATGGGTTTTTTATCTGAAAAAACAAAAATGAGGATGAATGTGGGAGACTTTCACATTTTACTGCACAACTGTGTGCAATGACAAAAGGTTCTCATCTTATTTAACATGTTCAGTTATCCGTTCCCTCACTGGTGGTTGTTGTATCGACTCACTCTGAACTCACCGCTGTCCAAGCTGTCATTGAAGTCGTGAGCCTGAGCAGTAATAGAAATGGAGAGGCTGAAAGGGCTTGTCAGGAGGCCGTTCCAGCTGGCAAGCGCCGAGAGGAACAGTTGCGGTGGAAACTTTCTTACGCATTTCATCTCCTGCTGTCTTCTTTCCTTATGTTTCTGTAGTGACACAATCTGGACCACTCAAAATTAGTGTGTCACCATGATCTGCATCACTGATCTAGTTTTTTTTTGGCCTCCTCTGCCACTCTACTCAGGAATGGCCATCTATCACATGCTATTTAGAAATGTTAGGTGACTGACTCTGTTGCCTTTTGCTCTAATGTTTACATGTGGTTACCCCATGCACTCTTAAACCTGTTGGATGTACAGGGCTGAGGCTGTGTAGTGGTTTGGATAAACATTTGATAGCACTTCATGCAGGCACAACTGCCTGCAAGACTATTATGATGTGTCAAGAAATAAATGATGCACTGTATATCAGCTACAAAATATTAAAAACAGAAGTACAAATGATTTAATCCCTTGCAATGGATAAAGTTAAAGATAGAAAGCTTTCCATGCCCTATAAAATGCTGGCAGATATGACAGTTTGCTCTTCTTTGCTGAAACCTCACTGAGGCAGACTTCTTAAAAATAGATGCATAACCGCGATTAAAAAGTAAATGGTAATGCTCAAGTAAAAAGCACAACAACAGACAACAAATCCACTAATTCCCATGGTCTCCAGACAAATCTGATTTGAATAATCTGAAAAAAATTAATTCTGTTCAGCATTTCAACAGACAAAATGCGGAGAGAAAAAAAAAACGACACAGAAAGCAGTGACAACTTATGAAGAATATACAAAGACAAACCCTCAGTCTTCCTGGAACCCTACTCATCTAAAATGCTGTTTGGCCCTTACGCTGGCTGCAAGGAATACAAAGTTTTTGAGCTGATCACAGTGCTGATGTGATGGATCAGTTATTGATAGTGAGTTTAACCGACATTTGGTGTGTCTTGTTGTCCAGCTCAAAGAAGTCAAAGTCCTTTAGAAAGAAGAAACGGCAACGTATAGGTAAGTATGCTTGAGCTGTAGTTGGATGTCAACATACACACATCCATAGATGGCACGAGGGGGGAAAATATGTTGAAAAATAACATTTTTCTTTTTCATATTTCATTTACTCCAGGAGCAGAGAGGCTACTTAAAGCTTTAAATAAAATGTAAAATGTTAAAATGCTAATTTCAGTGGCGTGAAAAATCATAATAATGGGTGGAGGCGATCCTGTCAGGATCAGAACATGGCCACATTTTCTTTAGTAAGGGGAATTTAGACAAAATGATGGTCCTTTTATTAATGCAGTGATGATAACTTCTTTCCCGGCAATGGAGGTTTGAGCTGGCTGATTTTCTTTTTGTGTGGGGGTTCAATTAATAACAGAATATTTTTAGCCCTTCTGCGGAAAAAGAGAGTCCAGAGCGGCTTAAAGGAAAAAGAGAAGGGAGATCAGTTGAATTCTGTTAATTACATAGTTGGTGATGAACCTCTACTCTAGTCAGCCACTAATTTAGCCAAATTAATGAGACGAGCTTAGTGTCACTTCAGTAAGTGGTAGTTTAAGTACTCCGTTTTTGATTTTAGAACAAAAAAGTTTCAACAGAGCAGTTACCAAAGACATGTGACCTGCAAAGAGTGATCACACGCACAGCAGCCACAGCTGTTACAATTTCAAGTTGACAAACATGGACAAACAACAGCCATTTTTCGCATTGTGGTTAGTTCTCGTTTCCTTATTTCTCCCTGTCTGAAAAAGGAAGCGAGAACTATAAAAGGAAGCATTTTGAGAGATGCTTCCACCTCCATATTGATAAAACATGCTTGTCTGGTATAGGCCCATTTTAATTTTTTTTTATGGTAGAAATAAGAGGAAAAAATGACATTCTCCAGTTTAGTTTCCTCCCTATCATTCCACCATCCTCTTTAATCTACCAGATCTTATTGTGCTCCGTTGTTTATTTGGTAGGACTGGAAGCGCAGAAAGTTCTGCTTGTTTTGGACTGGCATGGGGGTCATTTTGTTTTTACTCCCGTGCACTGCATCTCCACAAAACAGTAAACTTGTGCCCCGTTGAAAATGGTCAGTGTTGAAGAAAATTCTTCAATACTTTCTTTAGCACAACTCACTTAAGATTGCAGCGCTTGCATTTTACAGCAAGTTAGAGCTCCACTAACACTAAAAGTCCATGACGCATGTACATGTGATATCTTTAAAAGGTGAAAAAACAAACAGATATTCACAAAGAAATGCTTTCAAATCATGTATCACACTGATTTTGATTTGGTTAAAAATTTTCATTTGTTTAAGATTGGAACACAGCTGACCAGCTCAATCATTTGATCCGTGGGGTCTCAAAATTGTTTCGATTGTAATTATGGAATTTAAAAAAATCTACAAAAACTTGTGTTTGTATGTTGCTGCTGTCGTCACCAAAATGATTGATTTCAGCTAAATGAAATGACTTCCGGCTTCCACTTGCAAGTGTGGCAGAGCCCTGCGTCGCTGGTTTCACGGAGGCTTTTGAGGGTAAGAAAACTGACCTTCGGACTGGCGTCCTGCATTTTTGACCAAACTAGCTGATCATTTTAACCATGTGGTCACCAAAATAGCAGGAGTTTGGCCTTGAATTAATGAAAATCAACTGCACCAAACACTTTGGAAACTGCTCGTCAGATCAGAAAAATAAGGACCCCTGTTTGGATGTCCCTGGTAGTTCTAGTCTCATCACATTTCAGTTCTCCGTTGTGAAATTTCAGAAAACTAAAGAAACTCTTTGGAAACCTTTTCACAATCTGGCGTAATGGATGATAAATTACGGCTCTGTGAAGCAACCATACAGGGGGCGATAAATAAAAAAACAATATGGTAGCTTACATGTTTTGTAAGGCTTTTCTTTCCCAGTATGTTGACTATGATAGTGTTTGAATGCAACACTTACATCAAGCAGTGTGTGTAGATGTTGGTCTTGGAAAACACTGTGTAGGAAATCTAGGTCTTTTTCGCTGCAGTCTGTCAAAGCATGGATTTCCTCTAAACTGTCCAAGACCTGAGAAACTGCCCCTGCAAAAAAAACACGCATGCACGCAAGCACGCACACACAAAAACACACAAAAAGACAAAGAAGAGTTGTCAGAATCATAGCCAGAATTCTTGTTTCCTCAACAAGAATTACACATTAAGACTGACACACAGGGTTGTTTTACTGGAACCCTGAAAAAAAGACAATTTTCAGATATCGCAAGCACACATTTCGACGGCTACGAACTGCTAAAAGCAACTTGCATCACGTCACACGTAGAACAAACAAATACCTACGTTCTGCTGCTAATAGTCCTAGCAGGTGAGAAGCGTTAGGAGAAACAGAAAAAACAAGTAACCAAATTGACATGTTACACAAGTGTTAATTTTGCTTATTCAACTGCTGAGAGCATGAAAGGTTTGCTTACAGTACAAAGATTACTGAAGTCTTTTCTTGAAATAGTGCTTGGTAGTGGTTTCAGCTTGAGCATACCTCAATTAGTATAGTCTCTGCATGAAGCACACCTACACAGCAGGATAAGGCCTTCTTAAGGCTTAGGGTTATGCCCCTTGAGAATCCACTAAACCACAAAGTGAGATAAATTCCAAACGAAACCCTTCCTCCTGCCTTTTTAACGGTAAGTGTGCGCTAAGATTCCGAGGAGCTCTCTACATGAAAATGCTTCTTGGAGGAGGAAAATTTGTGAGAAGCTACCATATAGCAGGTTTATAGAGTAGCGGGTGAGGTCTATAAATTAAACGGGAAAACGAAATGGCCCCGGATAAAAACCACACAAAGAGAAGGTAGTGAGTAGAAGGCAAGACATCCAGTGCAAATATGACAGCACCTGAGGAAGTTGGGTCATCAGAAAAGTCATGGAGTTCTTCAGGTGGGTCTCCATAGAAGGAATTAAACTTGTGGCTGGACACCGCTGCTAGAACCGCCCCCTGCGACAACAGTAGCGGAGGAGGAGGAGGAGGAGGAGGAGAATGAGCACAGAACCAACACCATCCCTGACTCAACAACGGTGACAGGATTTTTCTGCTGCGAAACTTGACTACAGTCATTAATGCACACCTTGAGCTTCCTCCTGGCATTGAACTTCCTCAGCTGTTCCACAGTCTCAGGCAGGTGGATTTTGTAGGCATAGCGGTCCCTCTCCTTTGGGATCCCCCCAAAATAAGCAGATTGTTATATTTGTCACTCTTAACAGCTTATAAGCTGCATTTCACAGCATCATACTGCTCCAATGCCATCAGTATATCAGATAGCTGGAAAGTTTTAACCATATAGTGTTGTGGCACATGGCACTTGAATGAGTGGGTAGGCAATATATTTTATGTTTGAACTAAGTGCACAGATCTTAAAAAGATGTGATTGTGGGTGAGTAAATATGCCGAACACTTTGCAAAGTGCGTGTCATGATATTGTTTAGTGTGTCACTCAATGTCTCCAGATTGCTGATTCAGCTGGACATTGCAAAAAGCAAGTGGATACTCTTATGTTAGTCACAGTTGAAAGAAATTGATCGTTGCAAGGGTAGGACAAGACTAATATGCGGGATGGTAAACTGGGCTCCCCCCTTATATTTGATGATTTGAGTGATGTGACAGACTGCAGACTGGTGCATCCCTCAGCAGTTACTTTTTAGCGCTGCTCAATCACTGTCTGTGGTAGCAGACACAATAAATGCTCCTGCTGACAACACATGATGTGCAGTAACACTACTGTGCCGACACTCACTGTCATTGGGGTCTTAAGAGCTGCTCTCCACCCAGGAGATCATCCCATGATACTTCTGGTGTACTGGGTTCCATTATTCCAGTGTCATCTTAAATCTTTCTATCCATGTCTTAGTCATGTCCCACACTTGCAAATTGGTCTGAGCAAAAAAAAATTTCAAATTGGGGGAATATAGCTGTCTGATGTTATCAGGGATCAGTTCTTCTGCAGGTGTGCAGCTGAAAGAAGCTAATGTTTCAACTTTTGTACTCATTAATTTAGAATAAGAATGGCTTTTGCATGACTGGTTGACTTTGCTTTGATGGATAGCATAGCAACAGAATGGCAATGACAACCCTGCCTACCTTGAGCCAAGGGTGGTTGAGAGCCTCGTAGACAGTGATCCTCTCAGCAGGGTCCAACATCAACATGCGCCTTACCAGATCTTTAGCACTCTCGGAAATTTGGCTCCATTGGCGGGGATTCATCTACACAAACACACACACACGCCCATAGCCACAAGGACATGCACAAAGAGAATGTAGCTCAGCCATGTGTAATTGGTCTCTGCTGTGGTGCCTCATGGTAACGTTTATCAGATAAGCCTGTATTTATCTTACATAAAAATAGACTACTGCAAGTTAAACATTCACAGAGAATACTGACTATAGTACACATATAACCACATTTTATATTGTTTAATGGAACTAAATGTTTATTTTATTACAATGCAGTTTTTTTGTTAAACACTACCAAATAAAATAGGTTTAGCCATAATTAATGCACTAAACAGCAACGATGACGACAGAAAAGAAGTAATTACAGACCGTCACAGACGCTAAGCTTCAAAATATGATTCCATTCAACTGCACCTGGACATTTTTTTACATAATTTGGCTTTTTCCCCCTAAAATCCACAAATTGACAGTACTAACCAAGTAACCATGGGGGAGTTGGACTGAGACTGGGAGGTTGGCTGAGTTGTTGAATGGAAATATCCTCTAAAATATCCTCAACATTACACAGAATGGTTGAATGCCATTCACATTCATAGGGTCTGTCTATATTGCAATGTACTGGCTTTTTTTCCATCACTGAGTGTACAAAAACAACTTCTTCCCAGCCTTTACTCTCCACCTGAGCAGCTCATCACTGAATTCTTTGTGTGAAACAAGCGTCTTTAACCCCCTGAGACCTGGGCGGCTGTTTCTTGTGCCTTTTTAATCCTGCCTACGTTTGGATCAGTAGGACCTAAATAAGTATAGAAACTCATTACCAGCTTTGAGCATGAAGTAGTTTGGCATAAAAGATGCTATAATATGGGATGGCTTCTTTAGTATCACAAAAGATTAGCTGAGTTTCAACATCTTTGAAACCTCTTATATGGAAGTTTTAGCATTTCATACAGTTGCAAATATTATTTTAAATGTTTCATTAAAAAACAGAAAGCTCAATTCCTAAAAGTTAATTGTTTATTAAAATATATAAAACAAAAGTTCATTAAGATTTACTGCTATAACTTCTATTCGGTGTTGGGCTCTGCAGCAGAGACATTTCACATTGCTCTTAAGATGAGATAATTCTTTCTCCCATGGTGGTGTTAGAGGCAGATTTGTAAAGATTTGCTTTCAATGACCAGCCAGAAAAAATATTTCAAACGAGTACTTGGGGTTGCAGTAGAATAAGCTCCTCAACTATACCCCACCCGAAAAGCTCTCTCGAGTCCAGAGAGGGTAGAGAAGCATAAAAGAAGTAGCAGGGGCTAACATGATTTTAATTTTTCTTTCTTTTTAAGCTAAAATTTGGCCAACGGCATTTGGCACTGCGGGTCACCATCATCAGATGATGAGGAGAAGCATGTTTTGATGTTGGAGCAGTTGAGAGTTCAACACTTGAATATACAGTACATGTGACACTGACCACTTGCTCAAACCAATCACAAAATTACGTTGGAAAACAATGTGGACTGCCGGTTTCAGTGTGGCTAGAAATGTGTTTAGAGCTGTACTTGGGAAAGACAAAGGAAGTACTTTGTATGATCTCCTGACCTTGTATTTGCCTTTGCAGATGGCTTCAAATAGACGCTCCTTTGTGCCATAGAAAGGCAGACATCCCGAGAGGAGGATGAAGAGGATGACTCCACAGCCCCACACGTCCACAGGCTTACCATAGGGCTCTCTCTTCACCACTTCTGGAGCCATGAAATGGGGAGTTCCGACTCGCCCTGCGGTTACATGAACAGGTTTTTGTGAGCTCTCAAAGATCTGAGTCACACTTATCTTTTTGGTTTTATATACACTGTATGTGTGTGTGTGTGTGTGTGTGTGTGTGTGTTTCACATCTGTTATGGCTGAAAAATGCTTTCCTTTGCTTGCCATGCTGTCTGAAAGCAGTGCAGCACCACGGAGAAGCAACAGTGATATTTACTTTTTATTGAAGCCTAAAGCCCTAAATGGCTTCCTGCACTGATTGACCATCAGCCAACTAAATGCTGATGTATTTAAACAATCATCGAGACAGTCTAGGGAATAAGTGTCTGCTGGTCAGACCTTGAATCAAAATTCATTCATTCATACTCTTATACGGATGGCTGTGCATGTAAAATTAGGACAGAACAGAAATGTAATGTGTACTTGCAAAATTGGACGATACAAGATTTTTCTTCCTCCTTTTAGAAATGTATCTCTCTTTTGTGCCACAATGATTTTTTTCTATTAGCTTGTTCACTTTTTTACAAGACACAGAAGGATTTCACCTTGTTATAAACAAGTTATAAACAAGGTGAAATTCTTCTGTGGAATTTAAATAAATATCAAATTATCTTTTACTGGTCCAACAAAGCAGCAAATGTGGACACATAAGATAACAAAAGAAATGTAATGATGATTAACAAGAAGTAAACAACAAGCTGTATTAAACATTGAGATTTTATTGAATTGTTAGATTTGTGATATGTAGAAAATTCATATTTAGATAATAATCTCTAAGCTCTAATAAACTCTAAGATTATCAAAAAGGTTTATATATGCTATCAATTGTTGTCCCTGACAGTTATTTGCATGCTCTTTCTGGCTTTTTGTACTATATTTGTGCAGTAAGCAGCTGTTTAAGGGTGAAAACCTGCCCTTTTCTTGCATGTTACTGCCAGAACTGTCCAATATCATGTTCGGCAGCTACAGTCATGAGTGGTTGATGCTTTAACGACAGCATCCCTTCAAGTCGATTGACAAATAGGTAAAGACAAAACCAACATTACTGAATAAGATGCCATGAATCAGGCATCGCTAAGTTAGCTGGGGGCTTTTTCCACACGGGTTTGCTAACAATTTGTCTCTTAATGAACACAGCATAGAGAAAAGAATTTGACAAATTAACCTTTGAGTTAATGTTGGAGTTGGATACCGGCCAAAGAGAACTTCTGTTATTCCTGGACATTAATGAGAATACAGAAGTATGCACACATTGCCTGAATCCATTGATGTGTCTGTATAGGTTTTACTATGTACAGAGAAAATAACCATACCCCCTGCCACCAGTCCAGACTCTCCAAGCTGGATGGCCACGCCGAAACCCCCTAACTTCACTGGAGCAGAATTCTCTTTGGAGGCCAGCAGCACGCAGTGAGGCTGAGAGTCAGGAGAAGAGAGAGAAAATTCTCTTGGTTAGATGGTTGCTTATTTATCATTAAGGGATGACACTTCTTCTATAAAAGAACAGAAATAACTTGTTGACGACACCCCCAAATCCCCAAAACCATATATAACTCCTCACACAAACCACAAATGGTGTAGGAAAGCTCTTCAAATGATACATGCAGCAGTTGGTTTTGCCTTATGAATTTACATAGTAAAGACAGAAGACATATTCCATGTTTGATGCAGAATATATATATATATATATATACACACACACACACCCACACACACACACACTGGAATAAATCAATAAACTTACAAATCAAATGTCAGACAGGTAATTTCACATAATTCTTGTTGGATCAATATTTAAGTGTCTGGGATAAAGCATCTCTGCCATGACTGCTCTGGTTTGTTTAAATTTACAGATCAAGTTTATCCCTTTTCATCCAAACCTATTCAAGACCACCTTGAAATTATTTTAATGGGCAATACTTTTAGATTGTGATTTGTAAGTTATGGAATTTATACACAACACTTTTCCGTGTGTTAGCACGCATGTATGAGAGATTGTGTGGATCCAATTTATATGAAAGGCGAAAAAAAAAAAAAAATTCTACTCATACTGAAGATGCTTTTCAAAGAAATCCAAAAGATTTATTTGCCAACGATTTCTGATCAACAGCCACACAAAAATAAGGGAATGAGAAAATAACTTAGGAAGATCAACATTGAAAATTGAATGAATGAAGTGGGAATGACAGGATATTATATTTTGGTTTAACAAATACTAAAGCATTCCTGAAACCTTCACATTCTTTTGGAAACCGTATCTCAAAGGAAGATTGCATTTCAGGGTTGAATAATTAACTTCTTGTGTTTGATATGACAGATTATCATGGATATGTCACGGATGTCAGTGGTGCACACAGCTCTTTTATTAACGACTCAGCTCTGGACCCAGTGCTCAGAATGTGATGGCATGATTAACACTCAACAGCAAGTATATATGTCCTGACTAGTGCTTGTAAATTAGGATAGAGAAGTTGACAACAGCTAATGTTCCCTGGGTGGCAATTCAAATCAAGATTTGCTTTACTGTGAAGGGATTGCTATAATTATTGAGGAGGCACACAGTGATATTTTGGGAGCCTTCTTTCTTTCACAGTTGGCTAAATTCAGCACATATTTCTGTTATAATTACAGCCCAACATAGGAAACATATAATATTTATATGTTGATCTGTGACCCCATTGCTTGTCGTGATGTGTGTCATTAAAAGGTCTGTGCTCAGCAAAGCCCTACCTTTACATCTAACTCCGCCTGACTTCTGCCTACAAGTTGTTACGAAAGAGATGGTTGACCGCAGCCTAACATTTTCTCTGTACTACATCACCACATTCTACACGTCAGCATTTTGCTGTCGACTTTAACAAGTGAGGAGGGAAAGCTTCTCACAACTGCAGGGATAATGGAGAGAGAGGGAACAAAGGAAAAAAGAAAGACGCTGCTTCAGAACTTTTTCTTGCAGCCACTAGCATAAAGTCACTGAAAGATGTGTAGCTGGATAATGTTTTATATGAAATGAGTCAAGTGAGCCTGGAGAAATACATACAGAAGTTCCAAATTCAACTCAATGGAATATAATCAAGTGCCTGAGAGGAAAAGACAAGGAGACAAGTGGACTACAACTGCTTTATACTGAGTGTGCGTATGCTTTCAGTCACGCTTACGCAAGGACAAGAGCTTGAACGTTTTTGCGGGTGTTTCATGGATTTAAATGACCTGGGTGAGAACTTTTGGAGGTTCCTCTTTGAATTGTATGTATAGTATGCATGCCTGCGCACTGTGATCAAAGAAGCTTTGGATGTTTTTACTGTGTCTGCTGATCTTCTGATATGAATAGCTTGCAGTGAACATGAATCAAGACTTGTCTGGTGTTGGTAGGTACTTTGAACTGAGGACAAAATAAAAAATAAAAAAATGGGATTGTTCCTCATATTTAGTCGATGGGGAGGTAAACAGAAATTCTTAATCTTAATGCTCAAAGAGTTATTACCTTTCTCCCTCTGGAGTTTTCCAAGATCTGGTGGTCAGCTGGTGCTACATGCTTTTACTGAGGGAGGGATTAATGTAGCTTAAGGCTAAGCAATACAGTTGGAGACTTGCGATACTAGACCTCAACTAATTAATCTCCAAAACTTCCCAGGAAGATAAAAAATCCCAAAGCACGAAGGTTATACTGATTTCTTTCATCCCCTTGGCAGGGTAAAGGATCACCTGTATCTCAGAAACACCTCCATCGTGTCGCCCTTCCAGACGTTGCCATCCATTTCCTTTTTTCTAACCCCACACAAGGTAGTGGGATGAACCTGACGACAACCTTTGCCCCGCAGCAGCCATGTGTGGATTACGGCGCACTACAGAGCCCGTTAGCTGTCCTGTACTCTATAATCTTTGTCCTGGGTTTACTTGGAAATCTGGTGGCACTGTGGGTTTTTTTCTGCATTCAGTCCAAAAAGAACTCAGTGTGGGTGTATCTCATCAATGTGGCTTTCGCAGACCTGCTGCTGATGATCTGCCTGCCATTCAGGATTCTCTACCACAGCCAAGGTAATATCTGGAACTTGGGGCTCACCATGTGTAAAGTAGTGGGCACCCTGTTCTACATGAATATGTACATCAGTATCACACTGCTGGGGCTGATCAGTGTGGACCGTTACCTGAAGATCCACCGAGGAGTGGGGCCGCAGCTCAGGCTGCAGTCCACCAAGAGGAGCACTGTGATATGTGTGACTGTCTGGACATTGGCTTTTGCTTTGACTTTATTTTACCTGTTGTCACCAGATGATTCCCTGGGGAACAGGTAGGTCTTTTTAAACATTGTTTTTTAATAAAAGAAAAACAAAAACCCTTTCTTTCAAAAAAAAAAAAAAAAAAAAAAAAAAAAATAAAATTTTAAATTTTTTTAATTTTTTTTTTTTTAAATAATTTTTTTTGGGTGTTTTTTTTGGTTTTAAAAATTGTTTGGGGGTTAATAAAATAAAAAAACCTTTTTAAAAAAAAAAAAAATTTTTTTCCTCAAAT